>CAUYQG010207109.1:0-28581 GCA_963574415.1 Tarsius wallacei | reverse complement strand
GCCCACGGGTTCGAGACCCGCCTGGGCAACTTGGCGAGACCGCATCTCTACAATAAATCAAAAAATTAGCCGGGTGTGGTAGCGCACGCCTGTAGTTCCAGCTACTTGGAAGGCTGAGGCGGAAGGATCGCCGGAGCCCAGCAGGTCGAGGCTGCAGTGGCCAGGAGGGGCCACTGCACTCCAGTCTGGGCGACTGAGTGAGAATCCAACTCAAAATAAATAAATAAATAAATAAATAACGTGTGGTAATAAAGAAGTCTCAAGGAAAATTTAAAAACATTTTAAACCAAATAGAAATAAAATTTATTAGAACTTGTTGAATGCAGTAAAAACAGTGCTTAGTCAGAAATTTGCACCATTAATTACAAAGCTAATAATGGTCTTATTATGCAACTCTAATGTATTTACCCAACTGATTTGAAAGCTGAGGTTTACACAAAGATCTCCATGCAAGTGTTTATTTTATAAATGTTTATTTTATAAATTTATTTTACAAATGTTTTATTCATATGTAAAGAATACCTAAATAAATTTAATTTTAAAAATCAGTATGCAAAAATCAATTTTATCCCTATGCCAGAACCAAACTGCCTTTCTAATCGATCTAAATAGAGAAATATACAATGTTCATTGGTTAGAATATTCAATGTTGTTAAGCTGCATTCAGCTATCTATAATTTAAATAAATGAAATATTAAATACAATATAAAAATATATGAAATGTAAAAATAAATCTATGGCTGATTCTTCATACCTCTAATTCCAGTACTTTGGGAGATCAAGGTGAAAGGATCACTGAGGTCAGTAGTTTGAGATTAACTTTGGCAACATAGAAAGACGCCCTTTCTACAAATTTCTTTTTTTTTAAATTAGCTAGCCATCGTGTTGCACATCTGTAGTCCTAGCTACTGGGGAGGCTGAGGCAGGAGGACTATTTGAGCTCAGAAGTTACAGGCTTCAGTGAGCTATGATTGTGCCACTGTACTCCAGCCTGGGTGACACATGGTGAGATCCTGTCTAAAAACAAAAACTAAAAACCTAAAAAATGTACCATATCTTAAGAAATAAATATACAGCTTTATTAAAATAATTTACTAAATAACATATAAATAAATAAGTGATATAGCATGTTCATAGATATGAATATGCAATATATTTAAATAACCTTTTTCTCAAACTTAGTCTATAATTATAATGCAAAATTCCAAATGGGGTTTTCTGGAATTCTGCAAGTTGATTTTAAAATATTCATATAAGAATCAAGATCAACAGTCACGATATTTCTGAAGAACAAAATGTTACAAGATTAGACCTTTCAGTTTATTGTAAAACTAGAACAATTAAGATAAAGAAGTCATGGAAGCTGAATAATCAATAAACAAACAGAATATAAGGAAAAATCCAGAAACATATTTATGCATGTATACTGGGGGTGTGTGTGTGTGTGTGTGTGTGTGTGTGTGTGTGTGTGTGTGTTTGCTCTGGCACTGCAAATCAGTAGAGGAAAGATGAAGTAGTTAATAAATAGTAAATAGTGCCAGTACAACTGGTTCTGCACAAAGATAAATTCCAGAAGTGTTAAAAAACTAGATGTGGAAAGCAAACGTTTCTATTTCATTTTCATCTTAAAAAGTGTCCAAAAAAAAAGTTCTTATGATCCAAAAGTAGGGAACAAATTCTGTAGCAAACACAAAAATTATAACCCATAAAGAAAATGATCAATTTGACTGTATTTAAATGTTAAAATGTATGTTCATCCCAAGATACCAAACAAATTTAAGAAATAAGGCACAGTCTTGAAGAACATATTTTGAATACATATAAAGGTAAATAATTAGTACCCAGGATAGTTAAGGAGCTTCCATAAATCAATTACAAAAAGACAAATAACTTAAAATGATCTCTCAATAAGAAAATAAACAAATCAGCAGGCGATCCACAGAAGAAAGGAAATGGTACATAAGTTTTAAAAAATGCTCAACCAATGACAAGAAAATATGAATAAAAACCACACAGAGGAACACTTCACACAGTAAGGTTTACAAAAATAAATTTTAAAAGAAGTTTGACAACACCAGGGGAAATTAGAGAACAATAGGAACAATGCTGGGATAAATGTACATCAATAAAAGCGCTAAGGAAGTGGATTTGGATTTTCTCCTCAATTTGAAGACGCACAACACTTACCATTGGCCATTCCACTCTTAGAAAACTTTTTAAGATACGTACAAAGAAAAAGTAGCTCCCAACAGCATCCAAAAAATGGAGTCAACAAAAACATCTACCAAGTAAAGAATGGATAAATAATTTATGCCATATTATTAGAACGGATTACAATATGCTCAAAAGAGAAGAAAAGGAACTGTTCTATCAGCATGAATAAATCTTACAAAACCAATGGAACAAATTCCAGAGAGATATATACAATATCTATATAAATGTGTAGTTTATATATCTTTAAATATATAATTTAAAGCAATATTATATATTGTTTAGGAATGAACTGGTATGCATTAATACATTATGTATTTATTATTTAAATAAATAAATAAATTTATTTAAATAAAAAATAATCACAAAATTCAGAGAGTGGATATTTCTGGTGGGGAGAAAGAAGGCTATGTGACTGGGTAGGCGACAAGAACACAGAGGATAGGTTATATTTGTAATGCTTGTATCTCTTAAGTTAGTTTGTGATTATATGAATGTTTATTGTATCAGTTTTATCATTTTTTAAATATAAATTTTTTCACCATAGAAAAAGCACAGAATATAGAATCATTGTTGAATCCTAGCTCCAACATTATTGAGTTACTTTGAACCACTTAATTTACCTGTCTGAGCCTCAGTAGTCTGATGTAAAATAGTTACAATAATATCTAACTTACAGAGTTATGGTGAGAATGAATGCAATATTACTACCATATGTAAAGCATATAGCATAATGCCAAATGCAGAAATCACTCAGTAAACGGGAGCTATTATTACCTGCATGTGGCTCATCCCCTGGAGAGTTGTCTCTTGAACCTAATTATCATGGAATCATGTATATATTGTAGTGCAGACAGGGTTTCCCCAAGAGGGTACACACTCGTTATCGTAAAGCTTCTGGGGCCCTTAACTCTTTGTCACTCATGTCCTTGGGGAAAAAAATGCACCATATTTAAGCAGTGTAGTGACATGGAGTTAATTTTTGAATATACAAGCAAAATTATCAGAGAAATCCCACTTCTTTGTTAATTGCAAAATAAGCAGCTCTCTAGTCAAGAACTAATTCTAGGCTAGCATTTAAGCAAAGTAGGTAAATGAGCTATTCATGGAGGCTTAGAGGTTTTTAATAACTTTCCTCTACTCCAATAAATTAATGTGTTGCTCTTGGGAGTACTTAAGCTTTGTACTAACAGACAATTTGTAGTTTGCATTTTTTTTTATTGTACCGTATTTCTTACAGAAAAAAGAAAAATAAATACACCTTCTAAAGATGAGCAAGTCAACAGAGAATTTTTTTTTTTTTTTTTTTTTGCTCTTTTGACTCAATCTGGTCCTCAAAAAAAACTTCTCATAGTGTAAAAAGAGAAAAGTTCTTTCACATGTTTCATCAGTGCTGCCAAATTATGATTTTTTGTTATCTAATTTCATCTATACTTCTAAAAAATGTTTAATATTAGTATGTCAACTATCATAATATTCTATTTGTTCTTGGTCTATTTAGTCTCAAACTTACATCTATAATTATGTTATATTTAATTTATTTTTAAAATTTAATGAAAATGACCCCTGAATACACCACTATTAGGTCAAACTCCAAAGGCAAAAATAGAGATGCTCTTGCTAGCTGATGAGAAAACTGTACTTGTTCATCTTAACCCTTCCAAATCTAGAGGAAATAATAAAAATCCTCAAAAGATCATAAATGTTAATCAGAAAATCTTAATTACTCATTTCAATTCCAATATTTTTTTCTTCCTTTCACTTTTCCAATGTTTTGCTCTTCTGAGAGAACATGAGACTTTCTGTTCTGAAATTATGTTGCCTGGTTAGAAATCAAACAGACTCAAGTTAGGAGACTAAAAAACAAAACACATGTGATTCTACTAGCCAGACTGGAAATAATGTCACCTCAGGTGTGGGCCCTCCAGCATGCACATCCCAGAGAGATGAGGCTTTAATTCATTCCCCCTCCCTTTGCACATTCTGCTCTTGAACCAAATATCTCTTGTTCCAAGACTAGCTGAATTTCCTCACAGCCTACTGAGTTTCCTATCTCAGTAGGGCAAATATATAACAAGTAAATGCACATTTAAGAAGAAAAAGTAGGGTTTGCTATATTGATGTTAGACAGAAAGAATTCAGACAAATGTATTAAATATCAAAGGACACATAACAAGGTTGAAGGCTCCAACTTACAATGAAGAATAAATAGTCAATATCTATATCCACCCAAAATAGCAACAACCGTTACATAAAGCAGCAAATATAGGAGATAGAAGAAATGGGGTGGAACACTAATTATAAAGGACTTAAAATATCTCTCAGTTCAAGACAGGTGAAACAAAATTTAGTAAAGATAGAGTAGGCTTGAAAAATCATAACTGATAAGGTATATAGTATAGGTAAATATTGTAACCAGAACTTTGACAGTAGAAACATAAGTTATTTTCAATTGAACATGGAGCATTTATTTAAAAATCAACTATATATAATCCCATGAAAAAAGCAATAAATTTAAAAAAATAGAAGTAGCTTTAGATTAATATAAATAGTACAAACAATACAACTTGATCATACTGCAACAAAACTAGAAACTAATAACAGAATTTTAAAGAGACTCTTCTACTTGGAATGTTTATAATTTATATGAAGCAGTCATTGGAGCAAAGAGAAAAACATGAAATAAAATTGCAGAATTTTTGGAAAATAATAACAATGAAACATTTCTGAATTTATAGAACACTGCTAAGATAGTGCTCAGAGAAAGGAATGAAATACAGCAATAGTAATTAAAATTTATTTATTAATATAAATGTACTTCAAAAAGCCAGAAAAACACCAAAAAACAAAAAAATAAATAAACCATAAGACAGGGGAAAAAATTCCTAAAAGCCAGGAGATTAGTAAGATAAAAAACATAAAAGGAAACAAAAGTTATAAATCAACCAAAACAATTGTTATTAAAGCAAATATAGGATATAGATACAAAATAAGAAATGGCATAATCAAAAGACAGATAATTAAAAAGAAAAGGAGAGCCTCTTGCACATGCATATGCAAAAAAAGTGAAAATATAAATTGAATAGATAACTTGTTAGAAAAACATAATTCACTAAAACTGACCCTAGGAGAGAGAGACCAATTCCCAAAAAAAGAAATACAAAAAATTTTTTAATTGTTTCCATTTCCAAAAGCACCAGACCACTGATTTCTCCAGTGAATTTTTTTAAGCCTTTAAAGACAAAGCAATCTTAATGCTTAGAAACATAATTAGCACAAAACAAAAGAATAAAAACTTTCCAATGTTTTGAATTAAGTAAATTACTGATCCAAATGCTGAATAAGAATGTTCTTTCCTCTTTCGTCAAATTCCATCAAAATGTATCAGACTAGTCTCACTGAAGATTTCATGGAGAAAATATAAATAAGATATTAGCAAAAATTCAAAGGTACATTTTAAGAATATAATATGACCAAGTAGAAGTGTTAAGGGTGGATCAACATTAGAAAGTCCATGAACATCTTATGTTAACAGATCTATTGTGAATTATGACAATCTCCACAAATGCTAAAAAGACATTTGACAAAAGTCAACATCTAAGTAACATTTAAAGGAAAACCCTCATTAATATAGAATTTATTTATTTATGCATTTATTTAGGCCCCAAAGCCAACATCTTTTTAATGCAAAAATACTAAAGGTACCCCCTCTACAGTCAGAACAAAGATGTCCATTCTCTCATATTAGAGGAATTAGCCAACAAAATCAAACTGAAAGGAGTTAAAGACACAAAGTAGAAAATATGTGTATACAATTTCTGTTGCAGATGATTATGACTGTATATCTGAAAAATCCAAAAGAATCATTAGAAAAACTATTACAAACTATAATAGAATTTAGTAAACTAGCAGGATATAAAATTGACTTTCAGATATCATTAGCCTTCAAGTAGATGAATAATCAATTAGAAAACATAATGGAAGAGGTGAATTCATGTACAATATAAAAAATTATCTAGAAAAAATTAACAGAAAATGTGCAAATTCTGAGGAAAATAATGTGTACTTCTAGAAGACATTGATGAAACATACATTGTTATGATGGAAATTTGTCTGCAATTAATTTATAAATTTAGCATAATGAAAAATAAAATATCACCATTTTTTCCAGATCTAGGCAAATTGGTGATAAAATTTATGTGTATAAAATAAGCAAGAACAGCCTCAAAAACTCTAAAAGAAAAAAGTAATGTATGTGGGGGTAAACAATAAATATAAAGCCACTATAATTAAAACAGGCAGTATTGTGTGAAATCAGTGCAGAAATAGGTTGAGAAATTGAACAAAATAGATAAGTAAGGTTTTTTCAGATCAGAAGGTGAAAGGTTGACTTTTTAATAAGTGGTGTTGGGTGAACTGAGAAGCCATATGGCAAGAACACTGGCTCTGTACTTCATACAGTGCAAGATGAATTCCAAGTACATTAGAGATGTGAATGTAAAAAAATTTATAACTATACAAGCTCTGGAAAAAAATTAATATATATCCCTTTAAAATTGGTTTTAAAAAGTTGCTATAATTCAAAATCCAAAGCCATTGAAAATTGACAGTAAATCTGGTCATATAAAACAAATACCATTAAATAAAGACAAAATTATCTGTTACTAAACTGAAGAAGAAATTATAGTTTTATCACAAAGGGATTATATCATCATTATACAAAAGACTCCTAAAATTTAAGAAGAGAAAAAACTTAACAAGTGAATGGGGAAGAAATATAAATAAATAAGTCTTTGGAAAATAAATGTACATATCTATTAACTATGTGAGAAGATGCTCGAGCTCACTCATAATAAGAAAAGTACTAATTAAAACTACAAGAGGTACCATTTTTTACTTAACAGATTTTAAAATATTCAAAACTATAAACTAGGGAGCATAATCTATTGATAAGACTTGGGAAATAAGTCTTCTTGAGCATTATTGGTAGAAATTATAAGTGGACTCTCATAAATTTATGGAGAAAATTTGGCAAAATTGAGCAAAATTACATATATAATATATATCTTGTATATTATATCTATATATTTTATTTATATATAGTTGTGCCTCAAGTTATCTCTCCAAAGATTCACTGGCAAAAATACTAAATGACTTATACACATTGTATCGTAGTATTATTTGCTAAAGCAAAAATCCAGGAACAACCCAAATGTCCCTCAGCAAAAGACTATCTGAATAAACTACAGTAATTATGTATGGTACATCAACACAATAGTATGGTGTGCAATGTTTAAAAAAGGGAACCACTATAACTGATAAGTGACCTCGAGTCTATATCACGAGAAAAAAAAGCAATCTCAGAACATCACCTCATATCCAACACCAAAATTGACTTTAGTAATCCACTGCGATGTAAAATATTACCCCAAAACTTGGTGGTTTACAACAAATTTCTCACAGTTCCTGTGGTCAACAATCTGTGTACAACTTTGATTCCCTGGCTTGGCGTCTCTCATGAGACTGCAAGCAGGTGTTGGCAGCCATCTTAAGGTTTAACTGGGAGACAATCCACCTTCAAGTTTACTCACATTGTTGACAGGACTTAGATCCTTGTTGGCCATTGGCCGGTGACAGCACTTCCATGACACATGGACCTCACTCCATAGGGCTGCTCACAATATGGCAGCTGGCTTCCCTCAGAGCAAACGAGCTTCCCATCTTGTAAGAGAAAAAGAAGGGATGTGTGTATGTGTGTAGGATAAGAAAATAACTATTTTTAATCCCAAATTAACTAACAGGTTGAAGAAACACTTACTAATAGATATTAAATCATTGGGAACTATGAAATGGAAGGATTAGGTTGACAACAATAATCATTCTTAGCTTCATTAGAGATAAACAATCAGTCATTATGTTACTCATAATGCATTAGATGTATTTCTGCCCCTCAAAAATAAAATAATATAAAATAAACCAGTTCGGCCTGTAGATTTAACTACTGTATTTCAGTTTACAGGATACAGGGAACAGAAGAGCAAGATAAAAAGATTTAACGAGGAAACAATCGGTATAATGGAGAACAAAGGATTTTCTGAAAGACAAAAGTCCTGTTTTTCTCCCCCAAAAAAACATAGTCTTGCAAAAAGGGAATGTTAGAAGGGACTGTTATAGAATAAAATAATTTTAAGTCAAAATAACCAAGTGTAATGTGTAACCCTTGTTAGAATTCTTATGCAAAAAATTACTGCCAAATTTTCAAATATTCAGAGAAATTTGCACACTCTCTAGATAGTTGATGAAATTAAGGAATTATTAATTCTATCAAGTGAGAGTATGAAATGGTACTTATACACATAAAAATAACTGTTCTTATTATTTAGAGATGGGTGAAATTATATAATGTCTGGGATTTGCTTTAACATAATCTAGAAAAAAGTATGAGTGAGTGGGGGCAGCATGATAAATAAAACAATATTGGAAAGATGTTGATAATTATTGAAACTGAATGATAGGTAAATGGGACATTATTCTGCTATTCCGTTTATTTTTGCATAGGTTTTAAAATTCCAAACTAAAGGGTTCTTACAATATTCTACAAAGCATTCTGCAGGTCACCTTTATAAACAATTAAAGCTTTTCAGAAACACACTGTGGAGGAGGGGGAAAAGATGGAATCTTTACAATGTCCTTCTTAAGATCTGAAAGTCTGTGACACTAAAAATCTGCAAAGACCGATATGTGAAGAGTTGAAATACTTTTATTCAACATCTCTTGGGTCTTAAAAAATAAATACGCCAAAAAAGAGAATCACTTAATGTTTAAATAAAAAGATGTATCAATAATATGTTCTTCTGTTTTCAATATACTTAGAAATTTGGAGTCCAAGCCTAAGGAAAAATATTCATAGACTACAAAATGCATTAGTCAAAATAGACTAGGTTTTGCTGAAGTAACAGAAAACCCTAAAATCTCAGTGACTTAACAACAAATGTTTGTTTGTTTATTTATTTATTTGTTTGTTCATTTATTTATTTATTACCCATACTATATGTCCAATATAAATCAGTATGCTTAGCGACTCAGTTACTCAATGTGAGAATGGTGACCCTCTCAGTTGCCATAGGGATCGGGGGAGTACACTTGGCATAACCTGTCACCATACTTCAACTTGAAAGTGACACAGATCACTGCTACATTTAGTCAATTGGCCAGAGAGCATTAGATGTCTCAAACCCAACTGAAAAGGACACTGAGAAATAAAGTTGCCTATGTATCTAAAACGAACAAATTGAAACAGAAATTTGCAAATACATATTTTCTCTGCTCTAGTTAAGGCCTCCTCCTTATTATAAAATTATCAATACTGAGACATGCCTGAAGAACTTTGAAATACAGCTATCAAAAATAATCTATAAAATCAACATTCTCATGGTTCCAAGTAGATATTCAAGAAAGACACAGCTAATTCCCAGGACTGCAAACATTGGGATGCTCATCCTAGCATTGTTCCAGATTTCAGATCTATACTGTCTTACTTTGAGTGTTGTATTTTTCCTTTGGGAGGGGTGTGTATGTGTGTGTGTGTGTGTGTGTAAGTGATCACTGGAAAAATGAGTAGGTATTTTTTATATCACTCTGGCAAAGACCTTGCTAAAGCCTAGGTGAAATATAACACAGCCCACCTGGACTATTCTGCTGAAATGTCACCTTACCTCTATAAATTACTCACCATTCAACAGCTATATGTGCCAGGTACTGTTCTAGAACTTAGAGACACAGTAGAGAGCAAAAGAGATGCCACCCACCCAACGACATCATTCTAATCTGCTCAAACTCAGACTTGGAGAAATACACTGTAGGAACTTACTCTGTCTACAGATTTCTTGAAAGTAGGATAAGATAGATTCCAGGGTAAGGCTAACCCCTGTGGAGAGTAGGAGAGAGTTTTTCTACAGAGCAGTAGAAATTCTGTGGAGAATTCAGGAAAATTTTGTGCATATTATTTCCATCAAGAAGCAAACACTCCAAATCTGTTTTCTTAATTAAAGACACGCAAAGTTCTCCCTACAACATTAATTTTTCCAAGTATCATTGTTTACCACACATAATAGTGTCAAGCCAGTTAGCTTGTATTTTGCACATATATCAACAAAGCATAAATCAATTCAAAATGTGCTAAATCATTTTAATATTCACATGCTATTCTAACAGGTAGCTTTCCTTCCTAAGTAGCAGAAGCCTTTCAGAATTCTTGAAATAACCTCGCTTTTCTGCCTGAAGAATAATTTTTTATTAAGCACAGTGTTAGTAGTCACAGAGCTCAATATTTAATTCTACATGCTGCTAATGTAATAAAGGAGAAACTAAGCAATTCATATGACTGACAGGGTATGTAGAAAATATGAAGCCCTTTGTTAAGGTAACACGTTAGATGTCAGACTTCATGGATTTACTTAATAGCATTTCTTTTCACATTGAAAAGAAATAAAATGCATAAGTTCTTCCTGGGGCACTTTGTAATTATAATAAATTATAAGAAAAGATAAATAGGAACATATTTTTCTTTCAGAAGGAAATTGCTGTATCTATTCTGAATTGTTGCCAGGCTAAGTTTCTGATGGTGGTTGTTTCTGCTCTTTCCTCTTCCTCTTCCTCTTCCTCTGCTGTTTTGATATGTCAGGAGATGTTATCCTAAAAAGGGGTAGAGAAAAGAGAGGCTATTTTGCTACTTGGTAGCTGTTCTGATGAATGAAGAGAGGGAGGGAGGCAGGGAAGAAAGGAAACCAGCCAGTCTTTGGAGACAGGAAAATTGAATGTATTGAAGAAAATGAGATTGATGGAATTATACCATATTTCATATGTCTTCTATCACCTCAGATATATTCAACGTTTATGTTGATGTTAACTTAAATAGTTGTCATTTTTACATTCTTGAATTATACCTGAGGATGCATTATGACTGAGAAAGTCTCTCCTTTATTGGTTCCCTTTATGTCTGTTTTTCCTAAACATCCACTTTGTAGAAGTTGTGAATTATATACAGTTAGATACATGATAGAAAGATATATAGGTACATATAGATAGATTCACTAGATAAGGTAGATAAGATAGATAGTAGATAAATTTTGAATCAGGTAAATTACCATTTTTGTTGGTCAAAAATGATCAAATAAAACTGTACTTTTACCCCCTAAATCTATAAAAACCCAAAAGAATTAATTTTAAAATGTCAAACATGTATATGGAGATCATCTAACGATTATGTTTTATATGAAAAATCTAGACATAAACAGAAATATAGAAACTCCTTTAAAAACTATCAAAGGGCAATTTCCCAATATCTATTGAATAAATGAGAAAATTGCATAATTAGATTATACATCCATTCAAATTTAGCAAGTAAATCAAGTAATTTTATCCCATATTGTTCTAAGACACTAAGCTGAAGTTGAAGGATACATTACATAGAAAACATCTACATTTTCTGTACCATCTAATTTATATTTTCATTTTACGATCCCAAAATAAAGCTATCCTACAAGTCCAGAAAGCAACAGAGTCACTACTACAAATTTCAAAAACATGATGAAAGTAAGATTACTGCTCTTCTTCGCCTATTTCTAATAGTAGTAATAAGAAGAAAAACATTGTAATATTTTTAATGGAAATTCTAAACTATGCCCCAAATAGGCAAATCAGCATGCATAACAAAGTAGTGTATTATGCAATTAATAATCCTGTGCTTTAAAGCCTACTGATCATGTCAGCCTGCATTTTTAAGCCAAAATTGATCACTTTTCCTAAAGAGAATACACAGACCAGTGTCATATAAGTTTTATGAGGAAATTTACATTCAGAGGAGAGAGTGACTTGTTTAAGGTCCTTCTTGAATTCTCTACCAGCAGTCATGTTCACTTTTCTGCTTCCAAGAGATTATTTCTTTTCACTATGCCATGCAAGATGGATAGGCTTCTGCAAATAGACTAGAAAAAGATAATGAAGCTTTCTGCTTCCTCAGGCTTATAGACCAGGGCTAGGAAATCTTAGCTTATCTCCTAGATTTCCATTTTCAAGCTGCTACATTACATTTTTTCATACCTCTTTACCCGATTGTTGAACATTAGGCAACATTCATCACGAAAAAAAGCCCCAGAAATCCTCGTTCTTCTACTTTACTTTGTCTATTATTTTCTTTGAAGCAGATGCTATATGAAATAGCAATTTGGGGATGTTTTTGAAAGTACTTTTTTTTTTTTTAGAGCAGTGATATGAATTTTAAGGAAGGACAGATTTTGAGGCCACTTGTTTCATCTACTGTTACTTCAAAACTCTTTTGGGTGAATGAAAAAGTGGCCATTGGACATAATTTATCTCTCCCACTCAGTAAGAAGTCCAGTCGAATATCCTATTGATTTCACTGAACTACCTACCACAAAGATATTTAATAAAGTTGGTAGTCAGAGAGAACAAGCCACAGGATGTGTGCCACAAACCAAATACCTCCAGTATAACATTGTGTCAGCTCTGCCTCCATCATGAGATGATCTATTTCAATAGCATGTGAGAAACAATGGATCTTGCAGGTAATAGATAACTCCAAAGTAATAACATCCAAGAAAAGCAGAAAAGAAATCACTTGAGTACCAGCTTCTAGTTCCTGGGATTGAAAATGAGCTTTCATGGGAAACTAACCTAAAAAAGAAACATTCTTACTTTCCAGAATATTTATATAACTACTATACTTTAAAGTCTGTGTATGCTGATTAAAGATAGAGAATGTAATGGGTTTTATCTTATGTAAACTGTAGCAATGCAAACACTATACATAAAATTGATGGCCTGATTCTCAAAATCCTAAATGCAATTTTCTGGTACATTTGACCAACTAAATACATATATATATGTATATATGTATTGGCAACAGAGTTCTGGCAACAGTTTGCATTTCATTGTCAGTGGTTTTTAAAATATTGACAGAAATAGGGAGAAAATCCTCAAAAGAATGAAATCATTACAGCAAGTTCAACTTGTATATTTTTAGATGATCAGAACAATTCTTTGAAGGCAGTTTGTGGTAATAATTTTGTGCACGTTTCCTATATTGCCTGTGCCTGGAATCTGCCCTGATCTGGCTTCCTGGCTGGCTGCCCTCCTGTAAACACTGTAAAAATGAAATGCTGCCACAAGGAATTGTCTTCGAGACAGGCCATTCTACTAAAGCACATGCCACAGTGGCAGTTTGAGTTAGGAAAACAAACCACTTCATCAGACTCAAGAAATTACTACTAAATAAATTTTGAGCCTTTTTTCCTTTAACGTCAAATATCGGTGATGAAGTAGATGATGAGGATGACCATACATCAAGCAACTAATGAGAGCCTATTGATGTAAGCACTGAGTTAGACATTGAATGCACTTAACCTCTTCCTTGCAACAGCACTACAACACTGGTGTTATTCTCTCAACTTTGCAGGCAGAATAAACAGAGGTCAACAGAGGTGAAGACGCTAGCCCAGAGTCTCATAGCATGAGGCATCTCCCAAGCCCAGCACATAACTGACAGAGCTAAAATTCTAACTCATCCAGTAATCAGTTAGCTGACAAGCTTCTAAAGTCAGCAACAGCAGTCAGCTGAGTCCTGAACAAAATAAAGCATGATAGAATAGTGCTTTCCACAAAGAATGAGTGATTTATAGTCATCTATCTTTTAAACCCGATGCATGCCTCCCAAGAAGTTTCTGGGTCTCAACAAAAACTAGAGAATGAACAATAACAGGAGAAAAGTGTGAATTCTGTTGGCACTATATCCAAAAAGAATATTTAAATGTATTTTGAAAAATAACTTTTAATCCTATCCAAGTAAGTTACATCTATTCTTCGTGAATGTGGCTTTTGCTATCCAATAATGAGTACAGAAAGATATATATGAAAGACAATTTGAAATAAAATAAAATGTGATAAGACCATCAGTGCATGTAATAAAATGTTTGTTTTCAATATAGAATTATGCAATTTTAATCAATACAAAATTAGTTTCTACCAAACACTACTAGATGAATGATGAACAATATTTTTAAATGCCACTTACGGGGGAATTTGAAAGTATTTGTAAAGCAAATGGTACTTTAAATATCTTGCTTCATTTATGTATCATTTACTCATTTATTTTACAAAGAGGTATTAAATGGTATCATTATGCTAGCACCTAAGGATAAAGTAGTTGGCTAATAGGCATGAGACAAGGATCTGCTTTTAAGGAGCTATAATGACCCAGAAGTATCTGTGCTAACGCTCTGTGACATCTAGCATGAGTAATGTGACCCCCTTATGTCTCAGTCTCCAAAGATGTAAAGTGAGAGAACTTGGACTTAGGTGATCTATAAGTTCCCATCAATTAATTGAAGCAATGTAAAACTTTATGTTCTATTTTATTCTGAGGAGGGATTTATATGTAAATATATTTTACCTTTAATGTCAGCAATTTGACTTCCCTTAATGGAAAGATTAAGTAATCCATAAGTATCGTTATCATTTCCAAAGCATCTCTTTTAAACACTTGTTTGCAAATGGCAAATGAACTATGTGGTGAACAGACTGTGTCTCAGTAGCTAATTCTCAAAGGTAAAAATTTTTTTAAAGGTATATAATCTCAATCTATATTATACTGAAAGATGAACAAGAAAAGGAAAAGATTCAATTGATTATAAAGGTATTTTATAAATATCATGCCTTCCAGAAAGGGCTTGCTTCATATAGGGAGGAATTGGCAGTCACCTACCTGCTGCAATTTGGGGTCTTTGTTTCTAAACTATATGTGTCACCAAACCTGAAATTCTACCATTACTGGTTTATTTCTTCAGGTTAAGGTTTTATCGCTGGGTTTCTCATTCAAGATGAAAATGCCCTTTAGAGAGTTCACTGCAATAGAACATAAGCAGAGAAGAGATTAAGGAGTAAAAATATAAAACATGTAAATGTTGATAACTAGGAAGCAAGAAAAATGCGAAAAGAGCAGCTTTAAAGAGGTTTTCCATGGAGACAATCCTTTGAAATCAGAGTTTCAATGAAAGCACTGAGCATGCCAGAAAGGAGAGCTGGCTGCATCAAGAAAAGAAACCCTGAACAAGGTGGGAGAATGCAAAAGATAAGCTTTGTCCGTTTTATCATTTTTCTAAGGGTTAGTCCTGGTGCCAGATGTTTGTCATCTAGTCCATAAAACTAGGGGTAATTAAACTCTTCATACTTAATCCTGAAACATTTTAATTGTTTAGATATGTTCATGAACATGTCAAGAGTAGTTGAAATTAAATGAGATATTGCACATGAAACAACTTGTATCAACTCTAAAGTATGAAACAGATGTTACTGTTTTTGTTTGATAGAGAAGGCAAGGGCAAGGGGCTTTAGAGGATAAAGGGTAAGGGAAGTAGCTATATAAATATGTAAAATTGTATCTGGCAGCATAAGCTAATTTAGCCAAAAAGCAATTTTTCCCTCTCTTAATCATAACATCAATAGCTCACTTCTGAATAGAAACATAGATGGACCTTTTAGAGAAAATCTTTCTCTACATGAACTTAGTTGGGAAGTAACACAGAAGACTAGAAAAAGAGGTTATAGATGCAATTAACCCCCAGCATGCCCAAAAGACATTAGGGTTTCATCTGAGAGAAATTCCATTCTATTTCAAGTATGGGAAAAAAAAGTGATACAGAGTAAGTTTCAAATATCAGCCAGAATTAACTCAATTACGCAGAATTCACTTATGCCATGATCTATGAAAGACAATCATTCTGAACTCACCTTCGAGCTTCCCACTTATGGATGGTAAGTTGTATGTCAATTTCCATGTGCTCATCCAGTCATAGCATCAACAATAATAAGAGAATGATTACTAATGTTACATATCCTGAAATCAAGCATAAGATTAATTTTGGTAGTAGTTAAGTACCAGTTATATACCCTCAAATATTTGTAATGGTCAATCTTTGAAGCTTCTTTGGATCATAAGAAACATAAAGTAGTTCCAACTTCAAATAGGAAAAAGGCAAATTATAATTCTTATATGAAAATCTGAGCCGGGCTCCATGGCTCAGCCTGTAATCCCGCACTTTGGGAGGCTGAGGTGAGTGGATTGGCTGAGGTGAGTGGATTGCCTGGGTTTGAGACCCGCCTGGGCAACTTGGCAAGACCTCATCTCTACAATAAATCAAAAAATTAGCTGGGCGTGGTAGTGCACGCCTGTAGTTCCAGCTACTTGGAAGGCTGAGGAAGAAGGATCGCTGGAGCCCCAGCAGGTCAAGGCTGCAGTGGCCGGGAGCGGCCACTGCACTCCAGTCTGGGCAACGGAGTAAGACTCCAACTCAAAAAAAAAAAAAGAAAGAAAATCTGAATTGTTCTCTTCCACAGATTTCTGGCCATTCAAACTTATGTTCATGACGCTTGACTCCCCAACATAGTTACAAACATTACATCATAATATTCCAGACTTGGATCCCCTGTTTCCCAAACTGTGTTCTTGATTCTACTTTTCCTTCTTCTAACATTTTTTCCCTGATGATGTAGAAGGAAACTAGATATTTTCCTGAATTCGAATTAAAAAATAACCAGAAGATTGCACTCATGTATCTCCATCCAGTCAACACTCTCCAACTGAGGTTGTCTTTAACACAGAAAATACCCTGGAGGCAGAAGTACCCCTAGGAGCAGGTAAGCTGTGGCTACAGGAATTTAGAACAACGAGTTATATTGTAGAGATGTCCAAGTTCAAGAATTAGACTTTCTTTCTCAAAATTTCTGGTTCTGATTATGGCTTAAGTCCCAAGAAAATTGCTAGCCAGCCATGGGATTTTATAGAGGTTGAGTTCCTGGAGTGGCACAGCCTGGCAAACAGTAACCTGTGGTTGCCCAATGACATATGGTGTAGGCAATCTCTAGCCATGCCCTCCAAATCACAATAGCATGAAGTAATAAACCTTCTTTTTTAAATTATTTTATAGTAATAAACTTTCAAAGGGATAGGGACCAGAGATGGAGAATACTCTCGCCACCGCCCACCAACATATTCTCTAATGGCCACAGCAGAATTAGAAATAAGAGATGCTTATGGAAGTTAGAACCAGAGATGGCTAGGTTAGCTATTGTCACTCCTCTGTTGGGATCCTTGCAGACCCTATATGGTCAAATCAGTGAGATAGCACTTAGACCCATTAAAGTGGCAAAAAGTTGGCAGTTAATAATGCCAAGTAAAGACAGGAATATGGAGGTGTCAGGATCCTTGTGCACTGCTGGGGAAATTGTAAAATGTTATGACTTTTTCAGAGAACAATCTGGAACACTAACTCACATTACACATATGCATTCCTTAAGATTCATCAGATTCATAGTATATTTTTATAATATATTACAAGCATGCTCTCACACAGATCCTTAAAAAGACCTGTATGTTTATCTCCATATAAACTGGGATGTTTATCTCCATATAAACTGGGAGCAAAAAAATTGCTGGCAACTTGAGTATACACCACTAGTAAAGTAGATAGGAAAAAGGATGGACGCCCACATTGACTTAAGCAACAGATGAGAATTACACCACAGTAACATAAATGGATTTTGTATATCAAGTACAGTGGAGAGGGATAAAAACAGAATGAAATAAATAATGCAACACAATATGCATAACTTAAAAATACAGGTACACAAAACCACTATATATATATATATATTACATATATATATATATGAACAATGATTGCAAACAGATCCACATTACACACTGTAAAAAACTGCCTATAAGGGAGAGGAAAAGAATACAATTAGGACATGGGGATAAAAGAGAAGGAAGGAAGAAAATAAGAGAGGGGAATACTTACATAGAATCATAATTTGCCATGAATTGGGAAATATGTTTAATATAACCATCTGTATCTGAATCCAAACAACAGTCTCTCTCTACAGTTTGACTCGTATATAGTTTTTCTTATTCCTCGCTCCCATCTTCCATATCAACAGTCATTTCTGACATGATTAAAATTATATGCTCATTACAGGTATTAAAAAAGGAGACGTGCTGGATCTGATGTCCTTGGTCTAATGGATCCCCTTGCAGAGACACAGGTTCCCTATAGACACTGAGATATCTAGATCCAAGCCCAAATTTCTTGTACAAACTTTGTAAGATCATTGCTTTTAAAGCTGGAGAGGACCTTAGATATTATCAAATCCTCACAGCTTATAGATGAGGCAGGTAGAACCCAGTGAAATGACAAATGACACAGAGAGAGTAAATGCCACTTAATCCAGCTAGGAGATTTTCTTCTACATATTCGAACTACACAACACATATTTTAATAACAGTATCTCATATAATTTGCCATTATTTAATCTGATGTTTTTGAGGCAGTAGCAATGTCTTATTTACCTCCTTCACTGTGTCCAACTCAACAAAAGTTTATAGCAATGAACAGAAGCTAATTTAGTCTAAAATATTAATTAGGCTACAAGTTACAAAGCCAATAACTGGAAGGACCTTACAAAGCCAATAACTGGAAGTTACAAAGCCAATAGCTGGACTTCCTTCTGGAAATGTATTCTACTAATCATGATGAGATTCTAGGTCACAGCTCATTGATTAAATCTGTGAATTGGTACCATAATGAGAAACCAAATTATCTCTCTAAGATAATTCTTGTTTTATCCTAGTTCTTACCTGGAACACAGCAAATTAATTAAACCATGACTCAGGATAGAGTTCAAGACTTTCTACTTGCTAAGTCCCTTAATCTAATATTGAATCAACCTCACTGGAGCCTTGTCATATTGATTTCTCTGCAGCTATTATGTCACCACAGCATGTGGGGTGGCAAACAAAGTTTTTAAATATACTCTAGTAATAATGACACTTTCCATATGCCTGGACACCATGTTGGTTCACACTTCTGTGCCTTTGCTGTGTTGCCGAGCACCCAGGAGGATCAAGACCTGAGACTCAAGTATAATTTACCCAGGAGAACTCCTTGAGCCCTCACTACACATTTAAGAAATAATCAGCCGGGCTCAGTGGCTCAGCCTGCAATCCCGCACTTTGGGAGGCTGAGGTGAGTGGATTGCCTGAGCCTGCGGGTTCGAGACCCGCATGGGGAACTTGGCGAGACCTCATCTCTACAATAAATCAAAAAAACTAGCCGGGTGTGGTAGTGTGTGCCTGTAGTTCCAGCTACTTGGAAGGTTGAGGCAGAAGGATCGCTGGAGCCCAGTAGGTCGAGGCTGCGGTGGCCGGGAGCGGCCACTGCACTCCAGTCTGGGTGACAAGAGTGAGACTCCAACTCAATAAAAAAAAAAGAAATAATCTGTGAGTGTGTGTGTGTGTGTGTGTGTGTGTGTGTGTGTGTGTGTGTCTTCTTGCCACCAGTTAGAGCTATAAGAATGCAGGAACTGAGTCTTTTTCTATATTCCCCATAGCATCTTCCCAATTCCTGACTCACAGTAGAAACTCAATAATTGAACAAATCCTATGTAAGAGAACTAAGAGAAACAAGGTAATGGACCCAACTAGTTTTGGGGTTTTTTTCAGACATATTACTCAAAAGGTTACAATCAAAGCTATTCTAAGGGCTATGGTGTTTTCAACTAATTGATCACAATTTGTTACAGATTTTTTGTTCTGCACTCCCACAGCTTCACTTGATTAGCTTGAAGAAAAAAAAAGTTTACGGTCCAAAGATAGGGTAGTACTATAGGTTCAGGCAGGGAAAGGATATATCTCAGTTAGTGCTGTGTAGGATAGAAGGTAAACTGGTCTGTCAGTTTACAATCTGGTAAATTGTTCACAAATACAGGTCTTGAAACAAATAGAAGTATTTACTCAGGTAATGAGCCAAGACAACAGAGTGTCAAAAGACTTACACAGGATACTAGATAATAAAGAATAGGAATACCAGGAAATTTGAACCGGCTACAAAACTAATAATTCAAACCAGGGCTCTCTATAAACTTCAAGGTCAAATAAAGTACAGAAACTGGTCTCAGAATATAGGATAACCCAAGATCCAAGTTGGTGCGAGTCGAAATAAGTTGCTAATATGTACAGCTAAGAAACAAGAACAAACCAGTTTTCAAATAACTTCCCTGTAGCTCAACATGGATTCAGCAAGACAAGGTTACATCCTAATATCTCCATCCAAAATGCCCAAGATTGAAGCTCTTTCAGAAATACAACTCAAGGAGAGTATATTCTTATAAAATCTCCCAGTTTTGTTTCACTGCAATATTCTTGCATGTGAAAGTAAGGTTATCATTCCAAAACAACTGTATTCAAGATCTATAGAGGATTTTAAGTGCTAGCACCACAAAAATATCAGTACGTGAGATAATGTATATTTAAACTCTAGGTTAATTACCTTAATTTAGCCTTTGTGCAGTGTATACACACTTCAAAACGATATGTTGTACATGATAAATATATACAATTTTTACCAAACAAGTAATAAATAAATTAATAAAAATAACTACAGAAGAAAAATGTTAAATGCTTCAGAAGAAGTATTATACAAGCCCTCTGATGGGTTCCTAGCAAATATAAGTTTAACGCTCATATGACAAAACTGCTTATTCAAATAAAATATTAATTTAAATGTATCATTATGCTTTTGTGTTTAAAAGACATGCATTTAAATCTCTGGATTTAAAGGTGCAGTTTTTAATCAGAAAATTAAGCTCAAAAGTGAAATAGCAGCTTCTAAGAGTGCTAAGAGCTTACAAAGTAATTATTTTTGCAAAGTCATCTTTTTCTACTGTCACCTAAGCTTAAAACTTTGCTGGTGGATCAGTCCTTTCTTCAAAGCTCCATACAAGGGAGCCTCTCACACAGATGTCAGATGGCATCTTTTGCAGGATGCCAAAGACTTATATCCTTTCCCAAAAATATTTTAGAGGAAATCGTTACCACTATATCAGTGTATAATATAGTAGCAATGACAGCAAATAATCTAAAATTTTTCCAGAATGGGTTTTTTTTTTTTAATTTTCAGAAGCCATTACCAAACTTTCTTCCCCAGTAAAAGTATTTCAGTACAAAAGAACTAGCATGTCTATCTATACTTTGTTTCATAGAGGAATAGTTTAATGCCCTTTTAGAGCAGTCCTCTGATTCTTCAGCAAGAACATTCTTGAAGACTATAGATTATAGAGGTGATTGAAAAAGAATTTAAAGCGTTAGAATGTTTACTGGGTTATCAGAGATGGGAGCAATGGGATAGGATTTAGGACAGAGAGTCAGTCAAGTGTGCAGTTTCTTTTTCACTTTTACTTAACTGAAATAAATGAGGAAAACCAGAGAAAGGGTTTAGAGTTGTCTAACAGACAGTAGCAGAAGCGGTTTCTTCCAAGGCACCCTCTCATGGGAGCAAGAATTTTTTTCCCCACTTTGACTTGGACTTGAAATTATTGTTTTGGCATTACATACACACATATTCCTAATTCTAAATTTTATCTCAATAAGAAACTTGTGTAAATGCAATGTGGTATCCTAGGTCAAATCAAGGAATAGGAAAAAAAAGACAAATCAAGGAATAGGAAAAAAAAGACAGTGGGAAAACTGGAGAAATTTGAATAAAGTCTGAAGTTTAGTTAATAGTAATGTGCAAATGTTGCTTTCTTAGTTTTTCCAAATATACCAGGGTAATATGAGACATTAACAAGGAAAACTGGAGTATACAGAAACTCTCTGTGTACTCTCTCTGTAAATTATGTAAGTCTAAAATTATTCCAAAATAAAAGTGTTTATTTTTTAAATTCTCTGATATTTTTGTAAATAAATATAGTATCATTTATTTACCATTCCACATATAACTTAGTTCACTCATACTGCCTTTGAAATGCACATAAAATAAATTAAGACTTCTAATAGCTAAATTAATAATTCCAACTTGTGTTGGAAGAACTTTATAAAGATTCCTTTATACGTTGGAAGAACGTATAAAGGAATCTAGAGATACTGTAATCTCATTATAAATCAAGTTATAGCTGAAAAGCATTTATAAAAGAGAAGATTAAAATGCCAAGATATAAATTTACATGACTCTTGAAAGAATAATAAATTTAATTAACAGGGATTATGAATTTCACATTTTCCTAAAAAATTAACTTTTATAAAAGAAATCAAAACTTCTTTTCACCATGACTTGCTAAAAAGAGCAAATTATTAATTAATTTCAATTTAATAAAATTGTATTGACAGTGTGTGCCCCATTTCTCTGATTTGTTGGAGTGAGAAAAGAGGGAATGCTGAATAAACATAAAATCATGACACTGAATATGCCTTGATTCACAATATCTATAAGGGTTTCTCCCTAGTATATGTCTATGGCTTGCGCCACTGAAAGAACAAACTTGATAAGTAAAAATAAATATCCATATAAAAAATGAATACGGAAAAGTAAAATCAGATTTTACTTTATGAATTCACCTTTTAAAGTCACCCAAATGAATTCCTATCCTATCTAAAGGCAAGAAAAGAATGTGGAAAGCTCCACTAGAGTAATGATTGGAGGTGCAACAATAAACAGTGATAGGCATTGACAGATACTGTCAAAGGCAATGTTCTCACAGCAATTCCCCATGAATGGTCATTGTGATCCATCCTCCTGCTTGCCGTGGGCCAAATTATAATCACCCTCAGTAATTAATCTTGCTCATATTTTTAAAAAATGTACAGGGAGGGCACTCATATGACCTTTCTCAGTTGTATGTTGCAACACTAAGCAAATCTCATTCTGAAGATGTTTTCCCTTATGTTAGCTTCCAAATCTCTATGAAATTTTATGTACAAAAATTATTAGTACATTGGCATCTCTAGCAATCTTTTCTCTGTTGGTATAAGTGAATCAATCCCTCAGAAATTGATGACATCTAGATAAATGAATAAAATAGAGTTTCTGAGACTTTGTCCCAGGATGGTGACAAACCAGCCTCCCATAGGACTCCTGTTCTGACTCACCCCAACACATCCCAAAATGGAACAATGGACCTATAAAGTTGATCCTGAAACAGCCAATTGCTCTTCTTAACATTACATTAATGCTCCCTAATCTAATATCCATATTTAGAAAACGCAGTGAAACACTGTCAATAAGGCTGGATATTACTGTCTTTTTTGAGATTTGAATTAGAATAAGAATGTTCATACTATGTACACAATTTTGTTACACAACTTCTCCTCAGTAAACTCACAGCAAATCAAATGATATTTTAAAAAATAAGGTTATTTGGGGGTACTATATGTGGCAATTATTGATAGACCAAATGAAAAATAAATTTTTTCAAAAATGTCCATTTCTGTTTATTATTAAAATGTTTAAAATGTTAATATTAACTTTATGCTAAACTAGTCAAACAGATGCTACACTTGATCTTAGCCAAAAGGCAGGGAAGCAACATGTTAACATTAACTTTACCTGGCAAACTATACACATTTTTAGACATTACCAAATTATCTTCACAGTGTCTGGGCTGATCAGTATTTTCTCCACTGTATTTGTGAAAAAAAGAGGTTAAATACATTGTGAAATGCAGAGTAAACAAAAACAAAAAACAAAAACAATGATCTCATGCCTTGAATTCTAGCTTAGTGTAATGCCCACAAAATCCATAAGAATGATGTAAATTTTTTACAGTGAAACTTTTAGATAGTTTGAGCCCTCTGTGGCTTGAGCCACTTTCTGAAATAAACTTAGTACATGAAAATAAAGAAAAATAACTATATAAAATTACAGAAAGGAAAAATCAGATTTTATTTTATGAACTTATTCTTTAAATCTTGAATTTCTAGTCTATTTAAAAGCAAGAAAAAATGAATTATGATATAATAGCATGATTTGGGAGAACAACAATAAAATAGTGGTAATAGTGATAGGGAGAAAAAATAAATTTGGGAATCCTTGGCCCCTTGGCAAAACCTGAGTCTTCTCGGTAGATATGTTACTTCTGGGTAACAGTTTCTTTCGCTCACGCTTCAGTCTTGGTTCTACTTGTGAGAACGAATGAGAAGTCTTTCCTAAAATCAAGTACAGTAGTCCACCTCTTATCAGGATTCCAAGACCACCAGCAGATGCCCAAAATTCATATAGTACTTAAACTTTCCCAGTTTGAGGTATGACAGCAAAACTAGCATAAATTTATTTTTCTTTCTTGACAATATCATGGATAGAAGCTTCTTTCTTACCCATAGACCTTGGCAACCTCAGCATACAATTTTTCTCTTTCCTTAAGTTGAAAACTTTCACCTTTCCACTCAAAGGAAGCGCTTGCCAGCTTCTCTTTGGCATGTCCAAATTGCCAGCATTACTACTCTCGCAATTTGGGGCCATTATTTAGTAAAATAAGGATTACTTAAATTCAAACACTGCAATACCAGGACAGTGGATCTGACAACCTAGAGGGCTACCAAGTGCCTAAGCATGGGATAAAGCATAAAATGGATGGGTAACGTGAGACAATAAGATAACCATGGGGCTGTCCTTAGAGAGGCACGGAAGACCAAGGAGACTGGATTTCAGCAGGAGATGACAGACTCTGGGAGAATAAGCAAGAACAGAATTGGGCCTGAGTCTGGAAGGTTCTGGGTTCTTAGGCAGGTTCTCAAAGTAGGGAAGCAAAAAAGGGGTAAAAGAACTCACTCTCTGAGTTGCTATTCAATGGGTATAAAGTTTCCCTTACACAGGGTAAGTAAGTTCTAGAGAATTGCTGTATAACATCATGCCTATAGTTAACAATACTGTATTGCATGCCCAAAATTCTGTTAAGAGGATAAATTGCATGTTAAATGTTCTTACCACAGCTAAAATAACAATAATTTATTCCCTAGATCCAGCATACAAGGCAGAAAGGTCTTGGTTGCTGAGCAAGACAAGAAAGGCCATGCCACTGGAACCAAGACATGAATTCAGATCACTGGAGCATTAATAATTAATGTTGAATTGAAGAAATGATTGATCCAGTAAGAGATCTGCAGTTTCTCCTTTATACTCCTTTTTTCTTTCTAATGCCATCCACTGCCCCTACTTTCAGGTTTTTTGTCAGAATAGAAACAAATTAGTATCATCCATACTCATACTTTATATGTAAATCTCTCAGATATCATCCATTTAAACGTTTTTGTTTTTGATTACAGAAAGAAAGGATTTGAATACTATCAGTGAACAGCTCACAGGGGATAAGTCAGGCTTCTGAGTCAGAGAAGCCTTAGCTGCTCCTAAGGTTCTCCCGGCTTTGCCATTTCAGCCATTGATACAAGAAGGTAGTTGCTACATCACAGAGGACTGTAGGAAACTGAGGAAGATCCCAAGCCCTCTTGTCTCTCCATCATCTATTTCACTGAAGCCCTCTTTATCACTTAGCATGTCATTCTCTTCTCCTTTTTTAAAAAATCGATTTACTTTTAAATATCCTTGATACATCAGGTTAAATTTCACTTCTAGCAACCTTGCATCAATTCATGATACCTAAAATTCTTTATGAATTCTACTCATGATGCCTAAAATGCCTTCATGATACCTAAAATTCCTTTACCACCACCACACTATGTTAAAATTTCCTCTTTGTTTGCCTGTTCTTCACCAACCTCCAGATTTCAAGAAAGAAGGGACCGTTATACAATTGCAGCCTTAGCACCTGGATGAGTGTGCACCATTTACAAATAAGAATTCAGTAAATATTTGTTGGAGGAAAGAATAGCCACATAAGACATGGGTCTAGGCTCTGCTTTCTTCTTTTACCTGGGTCTCTGGGTCTGTCCTGCATTCCCATCTTTACTTTGTACTCGCCTCAAAACATGGTGTGTAGGCCGACAATTCCACAGCATCTTAGTTCAAGGGGGATTTCTCAATTTCTCTATCTACTCTACCACCATCTTAAAGCAGGCTGCAATCATCTCTCTCCTGAAACTACTGTAGTGGTAAGCCAAGGTCTCTCTGTCATCACTTTTTCTCATTTTCAAAACTATTCTCCTGAGATCAGCCAGAGTCATCTTTTGAAGACATAAATCTTTCTTTCTTGTTTCCTTAAAACTCTGGAACGGCTTGCCAATACATTCAGAATAAAGTTGAATCTTCTTAACTAGCCCCTTCCATAGGATTCAGTCTTTTCTCATCTCTCTGTTCCTCTTTCACTGTGGCCTCTTTTCAGATTTTTAAACATATGTGGAGAGTGGGCCCTTGCCCAACCTTTCCCTCCCCAAATCTCTTATGGTGGGCTCCATTTTATTTTATTTTCATGGTCTTCCTGGGACACCCTGTCAGCGAAAGCACCTTCCCCAAAACTCCTACTCCCACTTAATTATCTTCTATCATTCCAACTTGTACAGTTTCTTAAAATCATGGCTTATAAGTTTACTAGAGACCTCTTGTTCTGTTATGTTATCTTCTTCCCCAGATTATAAGTTCCATGAATTTAAAGGTCTGCCTCTACTTTCTGTTCTGTCTTTCTAACTTGCAACGCAACACTTGGCTTGTAGCTTACACTCAAAACATATTTGTCGAATAAGTAAGTAAATGAGTGGGAATTGATAGCTAACATGAAAAAAACCTGGGTAGCATAAGAAGATATATTATTTTGTCCTTTTTTATGGCTGCATAATATTCCGTTGTGCATATGTACCACAATGCATGCAATCCTGACTTGTACCCACAACTGCAAAATTAAATTAAATTAAATTTTTTTAAAAACAAGGTATATTAGTCTGCTCAAGCTACTATAACAAATTATCACAGATTGTGTGACTTTAACAACAGAAATTTATTTTAACACAATTCTGGAAGTTAGAAGTCCCAGATCAAAGTGCTGGTAGATTTTGTTTCTGGTGAGTCCTCTTTTAATGGCTTGTAGATGGCCACTCTCTCACTTTGTCTTCACATAGTCTCTTTTCTATGCATGTGTGGAGACAGAGAGAGATCTCCGATGTGTCTTCCTCTTCTTATAAGGACACCAGCCCTGTCAGATCAAGGCCCCACTCTTATGACCTCATCTAACCTTAATTACTTTCCTAAAAGTCCTATCTCCAAATACAGTAACATTGGGGGTTGAGGTGAATGTTCATCAGGCACCTCTAAGGAAACATTCCAAACTTACTAATTCAATGCAAGACTTGATGTTTGAAGTGTTTCTATTCTTTCTATTTTCTCTGGTACGAACTTGTCCACTGGCTAAAGCCTACTAATATTTGAAGATTCCATTCAGTTATCCAGGAAGCCTTCCCTGAGTCCCCAGAGTAGACTAGATGTCCTTGTTGTACCCCTTGAGCACCTGATGTATATAGCTCTTTCAAAGTTCACCACAAGATAGTGCAATCATCTTTATTTTCATGTCTCCCATACTAGACTGTTTCTTTATTCATTCCACAAATACCCACCTGGTATCTATTATATTCTGGGACTGTTCTGGGTGTTTGGGATACTACTTTGAAGAAAATTAGTAAAGTGTACAATATTATAATAAAAGCAAGTGAAAACAAATAGAGCAGATAAGGAGAGCCCAGCACATCTGAAAAAGGTGGGGGCGAAGGTAAGTTGTAGTATTGGATAGTGTGGAGGGGCCGCACATTGATAGGTGGTGTGTGAGCAAGAATGAAAGGATTTGAGACAGTAGCCCAAGAGGAAGAGCAATCCAGGCAGAGAGAAGAGCTAATGCAAAGCTGTTAGGTGGTAGATACCTGATATTTCGAATGAACAGCAGGTTGGTTAGGGTGGCTGGAGCATAAAGAGGGAGGGAAAGTGGTAGAGAAGGAAGCCATGGAAGTATTAATGGGCTTGAAATCATGGGAGGTTCTGTAGGCCATTATAGGATTCTGGATTTTACTCTGAATGAAATAGACAATTATTTCAAAACTGTGAGCAGAGAAATTACATAGCAATCTACATTTTTTAAATGGATTCTGGCATCTGATTTAAGGTTAAACTAACAAGAGACAAGAAACTAACAAGAGACAAGAAAATCTCTTAGAATACTATTGCAGTAAGAAGAGAGGTGAGGGTGACTCAAACCAAGAATGGTGACAAGTGGGCGGGTTACATTTTAAGACTTTAGGTGATGCATGGTGGCTCACACCTCTAATCCTTCCTAGAACTTTGGGAGGTAGAGATAGGAGGAACACTTGAAGCCAGGAGTTCAAGACCAGCCTGGGCAACAGAATGAAACATCGTCTCTTCAAAATAAATGTTAAAAAAAGTTAACCAGGCATGGTGGCATGCACCTGTAGTCTCAGCTACTCAGAAGGCTAAAGTGGGAAGATTACTTGAGCCCAGAAGTTCAAGGCGGCAATGAGCTATGGTCACACCATTGCACTCCAGTCTGCATGACAGAGCAAGATGCTGCCTC
>CAUYQG010207107.1:0-13432 GCA_963574415.1 Tarsius wallacei | reverse complement strand
GTCAGATGTACAGTTGGCAAATATCTTTTCCCAGTTTGTGGGCTGTCTTCCCTCTCTCAATGGTTTATTTGGCTTTACAGAAGTTTGTCAGTTTGATGAGGTCCCACTTGTCTGTCTTATGTCTTATGGCATGGGCACTTGGGGTTTTGATCAGGAATTGGTTGTCAGTTCTAATTTCCATAAGGGTATTCCTTTTGTATTTGAATATCTCAGTAAATTGACACAAAGAGGTGACTTGAAGACTCAAAATCACAGGCACTATAGGAGGCCAGTGAAGAAGTCATTTAGGAAGGAGTATTATATGTGCTGAAGAGCCCAGCCTCAACAATCTCTGCTGAAGCCAAACCTATCCAGCCATGATTTCAGAGACCTAGATCCAGAATGTCTATGAATTTTCATCTGTGTGAACAAATCCTGGCTATTCTGAAGCCTAAGTCAATTTTTTCTATCATCTCTGATAAAGCAGTAAGCATAGAATACTAAGTCACAATGCTCAAAACATGTTGTTAAGTGAATTAATTTTGTCTGAATTTATCCGTCAATTTATCAAAATAGTTTTTTATTCCCTGTCCAGAGATGAGACAGTGTTAAGTTAAATTTGTCTATTTGCTTATTTTAATGTTTCCTACTTGCACAAAACATGTTTTTGCTACCCTTCAGATTAAAAGTTATTGACTGGGCAACCCCCTTGGGTCCCCTCTCACTATGGGAACTTTTCTGTCTTTTCAATAAATCCTACTTTCTAAAAAAAAAAAAAAAGAGTTATTGACCAGTGGTTTATGGGCATCCTAGGAGTCCATGGTTGTGCTCTTGGGAATCTGTGATTATGTGAATGTTTGTCTGCAAGTACATTTCTGAAAAAGTCTATGACTTTCCTCCAGTTTTCAAAGGTGCCCTTGACTGCCCAAAAGTTAAGAAATTCTGCGTTAGAATAATTCGGCATTTTGTAAGTGTATTCACTATGACTCAATCTTTTTATTTTAATTACAAAGAACACTAGAAGATATATTTATAAAAGAAACAAAAACTGCCTGACCTTTGAATGCGATGACTTTTCTCCTGAATATATCATTATGGTGATTACTTCCTTTATGCCTCACACTTAGCCTGTCCCTTGAACGGCTTTTCACATGGAGGTTCACTAAATGTGGACATTTCTCAAGTCAGTAGTTTAAAAACAGATTTTGCAACCGTCTAATGGCTCGTAGCTGACGTTAAATCCTTCACACTGACTCCATTTCCATTTTTACTGAAGCTGGGCAATATACTTAATTACTCTTTGCCTTTAATTACTGCAACTACAAAATAGCAGATGAAAATTTTGTGGATGGTCAGAATGGTCCCATTTGTTCAAAATTACAGATTGGATTTTAAAATGTTCTATTTAGATGTCAGATTCTACTTACTTTGCTTCTTTTCTGTGTGAATCAACATGTAGGGTTGTCCAAAAATTTTCAAAACAAGTTTTGTAAAATTACAAAGCTGGCGCTAGTGATTTTTAAGAAAATGTATCAATATTGCTCTGTTACATGTGGTGACATGTATGTGTGCCCTGGATTTTTCTGGCACAGTCCTACTGAAAATATTCTGCCATCAGAATATTCCAGAAATTCAAATATTTCATCATCATCTTACACTAAACTTCCCAAATCACTTTGGCACCTGGGAAAATCTTCCTTGTGTCCAAATTTTTCTTTCAGAAAACATGATCTCTGTTATATGATCCATGAAGCTTTTGGCTTATAATTTGCAGGCATTAACTTAATTTTACCCATGCCTGCTTGTTATCATAATTGCTCGACTCCAGAAAGGAGACTGAAATTATCTCTTCTTAGTGCCAGGTACTGTCACTCTATATTTTGTTATTCCCATCTTTTTGTAAGTGGGGAAACTAGAAGACTGTCTTTGGGGAAAGGCTTTGCACTTGACAATAAACAGGATGTAAGGGCGAGCATAAATGAGCGATTGCCCTTTGAAAAAGTCTTTAGTGGGCATCATGACTGCAATGTGTCCATCTCAGCACCTTCTTCAGTTATTGCTGGGTTTGTGGACATGGTACAAAGATTTGAGATGACCAGAAATACTACCTCTAGATAGTTGTCCTTTTATTGTAGTTTTTTCCATCCTTCCTTATTTTGTCAATAAATATTTATTGATGACCTATCATATGCTAGTACTATTCTAGGCATTGAAGATACATAATAAATTACCTCACTGATCTTACAGGGAGAAATAGCACCACCCTCCCCCCACAAAAAAGTAAAACACAAAGAATGTCAGATGATGAGATGTATAATGGGGAAATAAAGGAAAAGAGAGAAGAAAGACTGGGAGTTTCATTTTATTATTTAATATTTTTATTTTTATTTTTTTAGAGATAGATTCTTACTTTGTCACCCGGGCTAGAGTGCAGTGGCATGATCATAACTCATTGTATCCTTGAATCCCTGACCTTAAGCAATCCTCCCCCCTCAGCCTTCGAGTAGCCGAGACTACAGGTACACACCACCACACTCGGCTACTTTTAAAAAATTTTTTGTAGAGATGGGATCTCACCATGTTGCATGCCATGTTGTATGAGGCATAAAGAAATCACGCAAACTCCTGGCCTTAAGAGATCCTCTTGCCTGGGCCTCCCAAAGTACGGTGATTACAGGCAAGAGCCACAACACCAAGCCAAGAAATTGCATTTTAAATGGCAAGACAAAGTGTTTTCATTTGGACTGCTATAACAGAAATGCCATAGACTGGGTGGCTTAAACAACAAACATTTATTTCTCACAGTTCTGGAGACTGGAAGTGCAAGATCAAAGCACTGGTAGATCTGGTGCCTGGTGAGAGCCTGCTTCCTGGTTTGCACATGGCTGTCTTCTCACTACATCCTCACATGGCAAAAAGCAGAACCCATCTCTCCCATGTTTTTTATTATAAGGACACTAATTCATTGTGAAGGCTGCACCTTCATGACCTAACTACTTCTGAAAGACCCCACCTCCTAATACCATCACACTGGGGTGTTAAGAGTTCAACAGATGAACTGGAGGAGGACACATTTAGTCCTTAACAGAAGGCCTCACTAAGAAAATGACATTTGAATACACACCTGAAGGAGCTTAAAAAAAAAAAAAGGAAGGCAGGCCAATATCTGGGGGGAGAAAATTCTGAATAAATGCAAAGGCCCAGAGGAAGAAGTGATATGGGGGAAACATACACAGTATGTCTAAGAGGTCTCAAAGAGAGAAATGTGGCTGAAGCGGACAGGGTAGGAAGGTAGTGGGAAATGAGATCAGAGAAGTTATAAGGAGACAGATCGTGCTGCAATTTGCACATCAGCAGAAAGGCATGTAAATACATATTTACATGTGTATGTATATACATAAATACAAATATATATGTAAGCACTTATTTTCTAAATGAGATAAAAAGCTATTGAAGATTTTGAGCAAAAAAACAGCAAGACTTTATTTACTTCTTTCTAGGATCACCCTGGCTACTATGTTTGTGAGTTAGATAAGAAATGATGATAGCTTGAACCAGCTTAATAGCAAGGAAGGTGGTAAGAAATAGCTTGGGTTTGCTTTGAAGGTAACAGGATTTCCTAATAGACTATGTGGGGTCTGAGCAAAAGAGAGGAATCGGTAATATCTTGCCTGCATCCTCCAGAAAGAGGATCCTGTGTGAGAATTCCTACTGGGGAGTGTGATTCCAAGGAGCAGAATGGTGGGATGGGAAAGGAAGCAGGGAGGGAGTGAGGGAGGGTTCGCTGCTGCTAGAAACAAGTGGTTGCTAGAATTCATGAGACCATCTGAGAATTCAGATGACATGCTTTGAGGGACCCTCTCTCTAGGAGGGAGGAAAGAGAAACACATATTCATCAGTTCTTGTCCCCCATGGGTCAAGATGTAATGCTACTGACCTTCCAGGTTTCTTATGCAGGGGTGATGAGAGAATCCCCCAGAGTGCTAACAGAAAAGCCCCCAGCTGGAAGGTGAAAGGTGCATGGTGCAGGGCTGAGGTGCAGTACCCTCAGGTTGGCCCTGTGTAAAGCGAGTCAGAGCTTACCCAGAACTGGTGGCTGTAGCAGGACTGGAATAAGAGGCAGGTAGAGAGCCGGGCACGGTGGTTCAGCCTGTAATCCCAGCCCTTTAGGAGGCTGAGGTGAGTGGATTGCCTGAGCCCACGGGTTCGAGACCCACCTGGGCAACTTGGTGAGACCTCATCTCTACAATAACATCAAAAAAATTAGCTGGGCGTGGTAGCGCGCGCCTGTGGTTCCAGCTACTTGGAAAGCCGAGGCAGAAGGATCGCCGGAGCAAAGCAGGTCGAGGCTGCGGTGGCCAGGAGCATGCCACTGCACTCTAGTCTGGTCTGGGCGACAGAGTGAGACTCCAACTCCAAAAAAAAAAAAAGAGGCAGGTAGAGCTGAGAGAATCTAAAATTGTGTGTGAGAGATAATCCAGGGTGGTTCACTCTTTGCACAACTCAGATCCGCTCAGTTTTCCCAATTACATCTGGCATCCATTCTAAAATGCTGGACCTGCAATTTCATAAAAACGAGATGCCCTTACTTCTGTTTTACAAGGGGAAGAGGGGGAACACATTCAATCTGCCACAGAAACTTCTCCAAACTGTAATCTTTGCAAGGACACCACGCAAGGGGGTTTGTGAAAGAAACGAAAATCTCCTCCGTTGCAACTGATCTCAAGGCTGTCACTGAGAGTTGTCATCTCTCTTTGACTCTAATTCTAGATTTTTCTCACCCTTAGCCAGCGCTCTAACTGGCTGAGGTGATTGCCTGATGGAAAGATCCAGACTTCAGCTCTAAGCATTTGAAACCCTTAGTTGCCTTGCCCTTGTCAGCTATAGTTGCTGTATCTTCCCTTCACCATCGTCAGTGAGCATAGTGGAACCAATGTATACCCCAGTGAAATATCTGTGTTCTAAACATACCCTCCCTGCCGGTCATGTGTAGCCCAGCTGCTTATGGAAAAGAGGGTCTAGTAGTCCTCTCAATAGTGAAACTCCTTAACACAGACTACTAAAGTCATTAAAAGCAAGACCTAAAATCTTCTTTTCATCAAATTATACACTTCAAAATTTACTATCCAGTCTATGATTTAATGATTTAACATGTCCACTTAGGAAACCAAAGATGCTCTTATAAACAATATAATTTAAATGCTCAAAAACAGTGTGGCAATTTCTAAAAGAACTAGACTTTGACCTTCCATATTTCCCCTACTGGGAATATACCCGGAGGAATTCAGATCATTCTACAAAAAAGATACCTGCGCACGCACTTTTATTGCAGCACTATTCACAGTAGCAAAAACATGGAACCAATTGTTCTGCTCATCAAAACTGGACTGGATTCAAAAAATATGGTACATATACACAATGGAATATTACACAGCCAAAAAGGACAAACATATGGACTTTGCAGCAACTCATCTTCTATCATACTCCGTGATCTATCACAGAAGCAAAGAACAGAGTACCACATGTTCTCACTCATAAGCAGACCCTGAACATGTGCCATAATACTATAAGGGGATACTGCTAGGGTGGATTGGGGGCGGGGGAGGACACAACATCAATAAGAGTACCTGATCTCAAACCAGGCAAAGTGGGGACCAAAGGGAGGCCCAAACTACCTGTACGATGACCATTTGAATACCTAATCCTGAATTATACCCCACATCTTTAAAATAAAATAAAAATTAATAGTGAATCTCCTTTATTCTCCTATTTCAGCGAGAGAACACCGAATGACCAGATGGTCATTATAGTATCAGGTCCCTTGTATTTTACTTAACAGAAGTAATCTTGGTACTCTATTACAAGGACCTCTATCTAATCCAGCAGGAATAGGCAAGAAGCTCAAATTTTGAGTTAGGTTACTGGGGTGATGGTGAGAAGGACCAATCCTACCAATATTCAGACCCATATATTCAGACCCAATATATTCAGACCCATGTATTCTAGCTGTATGGAACACAAGAGCATATACTGGCTATTGGTTCAGTGCATTTCATTCCTTAGGTCAGACCCCCAACCTGCAGGGCTTTGTTCCCAAGTTGGTACCTTAGCTAAGTCTTTAGGGGGTCAGTCCGGCATTCCATTTTGCAGTCTTCTTCTTCATGATGGAGTACCTAGTGAGACTAGTAGATATGGTGGTCACGTGTCCTTTGTGGCATCTTATCTAACATGAAATACGTCCCTTGACTGAGGCAATGTTGTGTGGGTTTTAATGTTGGTAGGTCAGGCATTCTATAAGCCTTCAACAGTGATATTGGTAGAGACATTGAAGTCAGGGAAGGCAAACCCAAATCCAAAGTAACCATTAAAAAAAAAAAAAATGAATTGTAGGCCGGGTGCAGTGGCTCACACCTATAATCCCAGCACTTTGAAGTAATCCAGCAGGAATAGGCAAGAAGCTCAAATTACCTGAGCCCGCGGGTGAGAGGATTACCTGAGCCCGCGGGTTCAAATCACTGTTTCCTACAGGGTAGAAAAAGTCCAATGTATTCAAACTGTCACCAAATAACTGGCTGTTCTCCTTGAGAAAATGAACCTTATCATGTGTGCAGCATTGGTCTCTGCTGCTAGAATGCTGGTCATTCTCAAGGGCAGTGTCTTGGGACTTGGTGAAAAGGAGCCCATACTCTTGGCTCTATGCCTGGCTTCCATTCCTATCGCCGTGACCACTTTATTTATGTCCATCGCACCAACACTGACTGACTTCCATAAAATGAGAGTCATCCTGTCCACCTAGCTGTTGAGAGTCACCAAAAAAAAGACTAGCCACAGAGTAACCAGTGGACAATCTGATGGCCATCAACATGAGACAAAAAGATGCAAAGATTTTGTGCCCACTCCTATAGGTCCATCCATATACCTGTTCCCTTGGCTTTCTTGTTCTCTATTTTCCACCATAATTCTATCCAGGCCAGAGACCAACCAGCTTAGTTACTTGCTACTTCTCAGCATTCCATGTGTATCCTTACCACAATTCCTTCTCCTGTCATACAAAGTGAATGATTACTTGTAATCTCACAGGTCTACCCACTGGGAAGATCTTCTTTCACCCTTATTTTTTAAGGCCATCCTTGAGTGGGGACCATAGTGCAGCACTGCTTCATTTTTTGGCCAGCATTACCTTATTGCACCTATTTGTAAAGAAGGCACCTATGACCCACCTCAATTGATCATACAGAGCCCTCCATGAAGCCATCTGAGATGAGGGTGCCACAGAGACAAGTGAAGTGGGAGTCTAGGACATCTATTCATGAATTTACCTTCTCCCTCTAGGCTTGCTTGATCCAGAAGATAGAATTTCCATCACAAAGTCAACTTCTGCTGTGCTCACTTTATTGTATGACTCAGTGGAAATGGCAATACCCAATTCACAATGGACAGCTGCAGTCACAGAGTCACTTGATGTCCCATAAAGAGGGGCAGGGCAGAATAGCATGCCAGGAATTATTTTTTAAACAAAGGATATTCCTGTCCTTCAGAAGGAGGCAGGTTCTTTCTCCAAACCCTTAGAGGTTCCTGAGCCCTAATTCTCTTATTGGGAGTTTCCAGAGAATCCACAGAATATCTTTATCCACCATGTATCTCTCTGGTGTTGTAAGATCTGCTGGGCTGTGTGGCCCACAGGGTATTTCAGCAGCAGGTATTTCAGTCTGATCCTGTTGTAGTCTCTTCTCTTGTCCTAGGTCCTACATGAAGCTAGAAGACTTCTGAGTTATCCGATAAATAGAATAATAGTTTGGAGCATTCAAACTGTGATATAGGCTGCCTCCAAAAGCCAAGAGCCCAGCAAGCACTGTACTTCTTTGTAACAGGTGGAGGAGATACAATAACATGTCCTTTACCTTAGAGGGGATTTTCTGGAATGCCTCAGACTAAAAAAGTTATCAATGAAAGAGGTCCCTGAAACTTTGTATAACTTATCTTCCACTCAAGTTTTTTAGTAGGATATCTAGGCTTCTTCCTGTTTCTTGCCCACCAAGTCCAATCAGCATGTCTTCAGGTAGCAAACCTGTGTGGTGATGTATGTGATGCTGAGACTTCACCCATACCTACAGATTCTTATGAAATAGAGCTGGCAAGTTTTGCCCTAGGGCAAAACAATGTAAAAGATTACTACTTTTGATCTTCTGTACTGATAGGGATCAAGAAGAAAACACATTCATCAGATCAATCACATATAAAGCACTTTTTTGTTGCTGTTGATAATGAAGATACTGGAGACAATACAAAAAGAAAGCACAGCCCCTCCAAGCCACCCTATTTTTGTTGTCATGAGATACGTATTTTCTGTAAAGTGCCAAGTTTCTTATGAGTAAAAGGAATCCTTTAGAAGGATTAGACCTTCTATTATCACAATGAACTGAATCAGACAGAGCCTTAATAGAGTCTTTCATGTTTTGTAAAGCACATTTCAGAGCTTCTGGTTTTGTTATTTTAGATTCCAGGGATTGAGGGTGGTTGTGAAATGGCAATTTGGTTGTGCTACATAAGGCTAACCAAGCATTAAATACGGGCATCTGAAGTGTTTGGAAATACTAACAGGCTTTTCAGCCAAACTCTGACACAGATCAGATAAATCCTTCTTACAGATTTATGGGTCCTGGGACAGAGATCCCCCTGTTAGAATTTTGGTCACTTTACCCTATTAACAGCAACTCCCTGTAGATTAATATTTCTGGAAGAAGATACAAGTTCTTGTAAATCTTTAAAATGTTCCTTTGGCAAAGTGCATGTTTGCTCTTCTTAATAAAGCTACACAACCCTGATGCCAAACAGCTGCTGAATGGTTCCTGCATGGAAGCCTGCCCTCTACAAATTGATATAATACCCACAACGAGGGTTAAATCAGGCCAGATCTCAGTCTCTCAGACTCACTACTGCATTAGCGATATTAGCTAACCAGTGATCAAGGCGTAGTCTGGTTTACCGATTACATGCTACCAGAATTAGCTCGCAAGCTCTTTATAGCTACTTGATAATGTGGGTATAGCAGATCTTACAAATCTTACCAGTTTGTTTATCCCGTGAGTTGAGCAGAAAGAATATCCTACACAGGACATGAGTGGGAGTCTAGAATATGACCACATGTCTTCTGCCTTCAAGTCCAAAGCAGGCTGGGAAGGAATAGCTAAGAAGTGAGCTCTGTTAAACATAGGTGAAGAATAATCTACTTCTCTCATTTACACATTTCTCAACTCACAGCAAATTCTCTTTTTGCCATATTGGCTATTTTTAATTTTAATGTTTTAAATTGAAACATAAAATAAGGTATAGAAGCCAGTGTTATTTTAAGAAACATCAATAGAAATGGGATATTGTTAGGTTGGTCTTCATCTTCCCTATAACAGAGAAAAGCCTTTTGCATGAGTGTTGACTTGTAAAAGTTATGCACTGTCAAAGTCATGCATTGTTATGAAGTCGTCTCTTTCTAGAAGTGTTGCCTAAGATTGCCATGAGATCCAGAAGGGATAAATGCATGGTGTTCCTCTGCCAAAAGGCTAGACACAGTCTCCTTCACAAGATAGGTACTCTTAAGACCTTTGACATAGGAACGTAGTTTTGTGGCTCTCAGCCTTTGAGAGTAAGTATGGATATTTTCAGTGTTCAGATTTTTATATCTAAAGCATAGGACATTAAAACATCAAACAGGTCAGCTGTCTACACTGGTGTGTTAGAAATGAGCCCGCCCAGAAAAGTTCTGCAAGCTTTAGTTTGGCTTGCTTATATCTGTTTTCCCTTTGGGCCACTTGTCTTTGGGCCACTCTCATTCTATCCCTCCAATGTGGATGAAACTCGAAAACATGCTAAGTAAAAGAAGCCAGATGCAAAGGTCACATATTGCATGATTCCATCTATATAAAATGTCCAGAATAAGTAAATCCATAGAGACAAAAAACAAATTAGTTATTTCCAGGGGTTGAGAGGTGTGGGGAATGGAGAATTGACTGCTTTTGAGATGATAAAAATATTTTGGAACTAGATAGAGGTGGCGGCTGTACAATATTGTGAGTGTACTAAATGCCACTGCGTGGTACTCTTGAAAATGGTAATTTTATGCTGTGTTAATTTCATATCAATTGAGAGAGCAAAAATAGACCAGATTTAGGAAGATAGCTATGGAACAGTAGACAGAGCCCTGGATTTAGAGTTACAACAATACAAGCAGTCTCTCTACCTGCACCATGTTCTCTGGTTTCCTCATCCTACTTTGACTCTTACCTCCCTCTCCTTCTTTCCCAGATCCCTTCTGCTGCTATCTAAACATAATCAACTGTGTTTCTTCTAAAATAAAAATTTCCTCCATGATTCTCGTATCTGCATCCACCTACCATCCAACTTCCCTACCTTTCTCCTTCCCTTCACAGCTAAATGTTCATAGAGTTTTCTCCCGTTGCTCTCTGGATGTTTTTGCTTCCCGTTCACCATTTAGCTTAGTGAAATCTGGCTTTTGCCCCCATTACTCAATTGAAAAGGCTCTTGCCAAAGTCACTGACAACCTCTGTTGCAAAACCCAGTGGACATTTGTAGATCCTTTCCTGAGTTGAACACTTGGTAGCTGCTTTTGTCACTGCTGATTGCTTCCCTTGGTTTCCGCCACACCACATCCTTTGATCGCCTGCTGCTCAGCAGAAGAGGCAGGTACACAGTGGGGAAGATACTGAGCTGGTCAGGTATGCCAACTACACTCTTTGCAGCTTAACAGCAAGTGCGTTCCTGAACAAAGCACTCACCTCCACGACTGCCACAGCCCAACCCTTGCATCTGTCTGCATCTCCACATACATTTGAGGAATCAATCGTCAGGATTCCAGTGGGCCTGTCTTCCTGGAGAGAAACATAGAAGCTGGAAGTCAGGGAGATGAACTCCAGTCCCTGTTGCTACAGTTGCCGCAGCTGTTCTATCCCAGGACCACAATTGGTACTTGTCGTCTCTCTCGTTTCTTCCACTGCCCATTCTAAATTCTCCTCAGCTTTCACCTCTGCTAGTCTTGATGACTTATCTGGTAACATGACCAAAGCTCTCCTTTCAATTTTTTTTTTCTTTAGAGACAAAGTCTCGCTCTGTTACCCAGGCTGGAATGCAGTGGCATGATCATAACTCACTGCACCCTTGAACTCCTGGCCTCATTTGAGCCTCCCGCCTTGGCCTCCCAAAGTGCTGGGGTATAGGTGTGCACCATCATACACAGCCCAAAGCTCTCATTTCTGAGGGTTCTGAACCTACAGGAGCCACACTCTTCTTTGACTGGGGTTATTGCGCTTGTTCATTTATAGTCAAAATTGAGCAGGTCCCAAGACATGTCCAAGTGGATCATCTGGGTTTCAAATATATACCTTCCTGTTCTCACTATGTAATAGCAGTCTTACCTTCACCTACTGACCAGGGTTGGTTACTCCTAACAAGATATCACCTCCTCCTTTAGTCTGCTGGTCTCTGTATCTAAGGAGTCCAGGATGTCAAGGTGGCAGTCAGAGCTTATAGTTCCCTGTGGAACCTAGAATTATAGGAATAGGAAGCACAGACTTTTCCAGTGGGTCATTGGATATAATAGCAAGTGGGATCTCTCCTTCCTCTGCCCTTTGGTCCCTGTGTCCATATATTCTTCCTAATGGGGATATAATATCCATGTAGAGGTTTGTGATTCAGTGTGTAGCCTGCATGATGGTACCCCATTATGATAAAGTATTGCCTACAAATTGGCACTTCGGTTGGGTCTTTGGTAGCTTTTTCCATTGCTCTATGGAGCCAAATCCTTCTGGATTGTGTGGTACTTGATATGACCAGAGGACCCCATGGTTGTAGACTCACTCTCCTATCTCCTTCTCTGTGAAAGTGTGTCTGTCATGGTCATACGCTATGTTGTATGCAATTCTATGTCAGTGGATCAGACCCTCTGAAATCCCTCAGCTAGTGCTGTTGCTTTGGGATTCATAGGTAAGAAAAGCAACATTTACCCAGAATAAATGTTTACCCCCATGACAATAAACCAATGGCCCCATGTAGTCAACTTGCACTAAGTGACAAAGTGATCCCCTTGAGAAAGTGCCACATTGATGTTTGCTGCTAACCAACTGGGCTTTCAATGGTGACAGTAGCAAGATCAGCCTGTATAATTGAGAGTTCGTGCTGTTGGCTCATGCCACTGTGGCCATTCTGTTAATATGTTAATTGTGCTAGTTCTGGAGTAGCCAATGACAAAGGCTGGCTAACTGACCAAGTCATTTTGTCTTGGATAGTCAAAGCCTTTTTTATGGTGACTGTTTTCTGGTAGTCATGAATATATGCTACAAAGATCTTCACATTTCATGTCTACTTCCTCATGTATCTATCCCAGCCTTCCTCCAAAATCTTCTAATCTTTTTCTTCCCAGGACCCTAACTAGCTGTCCATTTGCTCATGGATTCAGATATATTCTTCCTTGGGCCACTTTTTCTTGAAATCTGCCTATTGGGAAGATTATTCCTTGCTGCTGTCGTTGAAGGTTACTTCTAAGTGTAACTGATGTTCATTTATGAAGACATAACCAACATCCACATGCCAATTCAATCAGTCCATTAACCAAGCTCTGGCTTTTTTCTCTTCCTTTAGCTGCTCTTATAGGTCACCTTCTACAGCCATAGGTATGAGCACTGCTGCAACCTTAGTAGGTGACTTGAGGTCTGGGTTACTTGCTCATGCAGGTTACTTGTCCTTGCAATCTTGCACAGGCTTGACCCCTGATATTCCACTTTCTTCCAGACAAATTCCTGCTGAGTCTGCTTGACATTATGACTTAGTGTGTCCTCATGATAGGCCGTTTAAGATGCATGGTTAGCTGAGCGCGGTGGCTCATGCCTATAATCCCAGCATTTGAGAGGCCAAGGCGAGAGGATTGCCTGAGCCCACAGGTTTCAGACCAGCCTGGGCAACTTGGCAAGCCCTCATCTCTACAACAAATCAAAAAATTTGGCCAGGCGCTGTGGTTCAAGCCTGTAATGCCAGCACTTTGGGAGGCCGAGGCAAGAGGATTACCTGAGCCCATGAGTTCTAGACCAGCCTGGGCTACATGGTGAGAACTTGTCTCTAAAAAAAATAAAAAAACTAGCCGGACATGGTAGCACACACCTCTAATTCCGGATACTTGAAAGGCTGAGGTGGAAGGATCACCAGAGCCCAGAAGGTCAACGCTGGGGTGGCCATCAGCATGCCACTGCACTCCAGTGTGGGCGATGGAGTGAGACACCAACTCAAAAAAAAAAAAAAATTTGCTGGGCGTGGTGGCACGTGCCTGTAGTTCTAGCCACTTGGAAGTCTGAGGTTGAAGAATTACCTGAGCCCAGCAGGTTGACACTGCGGTGGCCATGAGCATGCCACTGCACTCCAGCCTGGGTGACAGAGTGAGAGACTCCAACTC
>CAUYQG010207105.1:0-17117 GCA_963574415.1 Tarsius wallacei | reverse complement strand
TTATTATTATTTTTTTTTTAGTTGGAGTCTCACTCTCGCCCAGACTGGAGTGCAGTGGGTGCTCCCGGCCACCGCAGCCTCAACCTGCTGGGTTCTGGCGATCCTTCCGCCTCAGCCTTCCAAGTAGCTGGAACTACAGGCACACGCTACCACGCCCGGCCTATTTTTTTTTTATTTATTGTAGAGATGAGGTCTCCTTTGCCCAGGCAGGTCTCGAACCCGCGGGCTCAGGCAATCCACTCACCTCAGCCTCCCCAAGCGCGGGATTACAGGCTGAGCCACCGAGCCCAGCTGAAAACAACTTTTATTAAGGATGTCAGAGGGGCTTCTGAAATCAGTGAGGCAACTCCTAAATGTTTGCTAAAGTCCTTTCCAGTGACCCTGTCGAAGTTATTACTCCTTGTTAAGCAGAAGTATTTGCCTAACCTGCTGGTCCAGGGAAGGGGGTTGGGGGAACTGGGGGGCAGGTGGCCAAGGACTAGCTCTGCTGCACTGCTAGCGAGGAACCCTGGAGCCTAGTTATCCAGACGGAGGGTCCCAGGGCACCTGGGTTCCTTTCCCTCCTCATTTCCAGGTTCTCAGATGCCAAGTCAAGTCCGTGCTCTCCTGTAGAAGTATCCAGGTCCTTCCTCTGGCCTACAACCTGACTCTCATCCTCGCCAGGTTCCTCAGGTCTTTGCTACCAGTGCTGTCTCTTTCACAATGTTAATGACTCTCCTTCTCCTGAAGCAGATGTACTGAGGTCCTATTTAACCTGAGGGATAAAAAGGTGAATTAAGGTCTTTGCCCTCAGAAGTGGAGAAGGGAATGGGCAGTTACTGTGTGCCTGCTTTGTGCTGATCGCTGAACGATACACATGTTCTCTATTATTTGTACCCAGTGCAATCCTCAAAGCCACCTTATGAGGGAGGTATTTATCTCTGTTTTATACACGAGGAAGCTGAAGCTCAGAGGTATTCAGTAACTTGGCCGGTATGAAACTACCAAGCAAAATATGTCAAGAGCCCTAGACAGGTACACAAATTGTGACGGAAGATCTTTAAAAAGATTACACATGGTGGGGGAAGTCAGGCAGAGCTTTTAGATGTTGAACAAGAACAGGAAATTGTGTGCATTTATGGAGAGCCAGCTGTATGAGGGATATCATGCGGGAGAACACCGAGACAGGACCCTCATGCACAGGGGTCCATGGTGTTGGGTGATAAGTGGACGGAAAAGGACAAGTCAAAGCGATGCAGTAAGGACTCTGACATTGGCAAATGAGAATGACTTGAGATGATGTGAGATGATATCACATAATGCGGTATGCTGCGATAGGTACCACAACACAAGCAGAATGCTCGTGCGTAAGCACTTAACATATAATAAACACTTAGTAAATGTCACCTACTTTCTGGTGGCGCAGGGAACAGAGAAAAAGAGTGATATAAACAAGGTGTGAAAACAAGAAATAATGTGGTGAATTCCAGGAATGCTGACTAGACCAGTCTGGTGAAAGAAACGCGGTCAGATCAACTGGGGGAGTTTTTAATAACTGCCAGGGGAGACAGCATTCCATCTTGATCTTTACCACCACACACATCTTTCTAAAACATTATCTTGATGATAAGCCTCCCCTACTCTAAAACATTCAGTAGCTCCCCAGTGCCTGTAGAATGATGTCCAATTCGGGCACTTTGGGACTAGAACTTCAGCTGCCTCATTAAGGCCAACCCCACAATTATTCCCTTCAAGGGAAGAGGACTTTGAGAAGCAGGGGGAGGTAACATGAAGGAAAAGACTTGTCACAAGTATATCTCCCCAAAAAGAATAAAATAAGGTATCCCTTTAGGGTCAGTGGAGAGGACCTCTCATGATTTGTCAAAAATGAAAAGGAGGGTGAGATGACTCGCTCTTTCCTAGCTGTTGCCTGAAATTTCTTTAAGAAACGTAGACTTTCTGACTCACACATAAAAGGTTTGTTGAGGGCAGAGGAAGTGTCTGGGTCCACACGTCATCGGTGGGCTATGAGCAAGTGGGAGGGGCCTAGGAAGGACTCTCACAGGGTGCCTCTGGGTGTGTGTGTGTTTGGGGTGGGGGTGCTTGTGGCTGTGAGGAAGGGCGGTGCTGGTAGAGAATAAGGCTCGCATGCTACTGACACAGAAAACAAACCTGCAAGGAGTCCCCACGAAGCCTTTGGCTTAGAGCTGGCCCTGTTTACCTCGTGCACAGAAACTGTGTACACAGGAGATTCATCTAGTTGCCGAAGATGAAGGTGGCTAGGCTTTGTGTAACAGATAAGGACATTTTGGGCTCATCTTTCCTACTGTCTGACTCTCTGGTCTCTTTGTTCTCAGGAGATTTGTAAGAGCAGACATCACTCCCTCCAGGGGATTGCTCTGGAGGAGAGATAGAGCTTGGTCAACCTCCAGCACATTCCCAGGCAACAACAAATCATTTAAACCCTCAACTTAACGGCAGAAAGAGCAGCTTTCTTGCCACCTGCTCCTTGGCATGCCACCGGGCGAAGCCTCTTAAACGGTGATGGATACAAAGGATGGCCGCATATGCCCCCAGAGGGCGTCCTGGGGGAGAAGGTTGTGAACTAAGAAAGTTAATGAGAGAGAAGCAAGGAAAATAAACCTATTTCTTGAACCGTATGCTTCACTAACACCAATCATCTTAAGAATGAGGACAATGTAAATTGTTTTATCCTCTGAGATTGTCTAGACAACTTTTTTTTTTTGCATGCCTCATGGGTGGTTACGGGGAGATTAACCAAATGCTATGTGGAGTCCCATGTTTAACCATCATTGTTTAATTCTTACAACTCTGCCGTATAAGTATTCCTATTTTTCAGCTGGGAAACAGACTTGGTGTAGTTAGACGACTGGTCCAAGATCAAACAGCTTGTGGCACACCGGAGCACAGTTACAAGTCTGTCTGAAACTAAAGTTAAAGCATTTTCCAGTATATTTTATAAGAATAACCTCCACCATAGAGAAACCAAGTAACAGACCACAGGTGGAGAAGACGAGAGATCAGCAGAAAGCAGAGGTTGACTTCACAACTAAGAGCAATACGAAGAGGGAGAAGGACTTGGACCATGAATTAAGAAACCTTGGTTCTCATCCTCATCTATAGGTACTCGGTTCTCAACTTTTGAGGAGAGTAAATCTCTTTGAATTCCCCAAGATATCTCACAGGTGGCACCAGGTGATAGGTACAAGGTGCGGGGTATTAGGCACTGAGAACTAGGGGCTGGGTATGTGACAGTTATAGTAACATGAACCAGCTGTGTGTCCTCGAGCAAATCAGCCACTCCCAGCCTCAGACTTTCATCGGGACTTCAAGAAGCAAGTTCTGAATCCAGATGACTGCTAATGTTTCTTGCGGGTCTGACTTCCCGGGATCTGACAACTTCCTGGATGAAGCTGGAAAGACAAGCTGAGCTAGAAAAAGGCAGATTTAATTTCCACTCCCAATCAATGTTCAGGTCCTCACTTCCACCGGTTCTGGTTTACATTGAGATCTTCCAGAACAAAACATGAGGGTTATTTTTTGTTAGTTTTGCTATTTCTCATTTGTACTAGTATTGATTCCCCAACTCACCCCACCCATATGAACGGAAATTTCTGTTAAATAAAATATAAACTTCACTCTCAAGAGGTTTATATAGATATACCTCCTTTGGTATGGCTGGACTCTCATTAACCCCAGGGCTATTTTCATTTTCATGGAGGCCAAAGTCCTCTGGGGACTTCGCTGTACAGGGTGCCTATTGCATCTGAAAGTCCCGCCCCCACTGACTGACGTGACCATGCCCTAAGTGAGAAATCCTTCTCTCGCTTATTGTGCCCTCTGGTTTCCCGGGCCGGCCAGCTTCCTAATGGTTTCCAGACCTATGGCTCTGTGGGTTCTTCTCATTTCTGTATTTTTCTAAAACCAGTTGTGCTGATGGGAGGTGGGGAGCAGTTAGAAACCACTTCACCATAGGCCAGCTTCGTGGATGTGAAGAACAGCCAGGTAGTGCTTATCAGTTCCTCACGGCACCCAGCCCCCACCCCAGCGTCTTTTCATTTCCTGCCCAATATTCCCAAACCACAGGCAGCCATTGTTTCCAGAACCGCTTTGCTTGGAAGCCTTGGTACCGAGGCCTCCTAGTGCTTCCTGTTGTTACAAGGCCTCTCCTTCCTGCTGAAAACAACGACACTTCCCTGCAACATGTAACCCTTTTCAGGCAACTCACTTCTTCCATGAGCTCGTCCAGTGCTTGCAAATACTGGGTGCTCATTACATATGTTTAACATTTTTCTTATTATACAAATGCTGCACGTTCCTTGTAGAAAAATAAAAAATACAGTTGAGCAAAAGAAAAGAAATCCTATTACGTTCTCCCCCATCAGCATGGAAATTTCTTTGGTATTCATGTTTAAGACTATGCATCTACACACAGAATTTACCATGTGACTTGGGACTTGAAGAGCTGACCGTTCTCAACAGTGGAAATGGAGGCAGGGAGGCCCACCTAGAAACCAGCCTCCTGGAGGTTCTTATAGATTGGTGTGCAAAAGAGTCTCCCAGGAGTTTAAGAAGAGTACAGACTCTAGGAGATTCCCTGCACATTCTCAGGACTACCCTTGGAGAAACTCTGAGAAAGATCCTCTTTAAATAAAACTATTTATTCAACTATTTTAAATAAAACTATTTGTTCAACAAATTTGGGAGAGGCTCACAGGGCAATTGAACAGAAAAGGGTCAGGGAGGTTGGGAGAGCAGCCATGTTGTTGGGACTCCAGGAGTCTCCTCAATGCAACTCCCTGCTGGCTGCCCCAAGGAGTTTTTGAAAACACAGCTCTGTATTTGTCCACAGTGGGGAATGCTGTGTTCTTTGTGACCCCCTCCCCCAACACTACCCTCTTCAGTCACATCTAACTCCCCAGGGCTCCCTAAAGACCACCTCCTCTTCTGCCTTTGCATTCTCTTTCCAGGACTGAAATGGCCCCCAGGAGACGCTTCTCTCCTGGGTTCTTCAGAACCCAGCTGAGAAGTCCTCCCCAGGGCTTTTGCTGTAACCTCAACTAGACTAAAGAAGCCAAAAACATGTCACCAAGTTCTGCTGCATTGTCTGACTTTCTGGACACTATTTTATGGTGCAAATCAAGATATTCTAATTTCTATGAGTTTCTGTTTGGCAGCCCCAGGGAATATAGTTGAGAAATAAGATGTAATATATTTTGGAAACTAACACTCCTCTTCCGCAACTTTCTCTCTGGATCTCTGACACATTCCAACAAAAAGACACGCTTCGGCAGAGACTATATCTTCACCTTTGCAGATAATGTCTTATCCCTTACAAAAAAATCAGGCAAAAACTAGTAGTACTCTGTGGTTTGTTAAAACAGCAAGGGATGATAATATTCAAACTTTTGTCTTAAAGTTTTGCAGCTCAAAAATGAAATGTCTCCTACAAAGACTGAGGCGAAGGATCACCTAAGCCCAGCATATCGAGGCTGTGATGGCTATGAGTGTGCTACTGCACTCTAGTCTGGGCGACAAAAGTGAGACTCCAACTCAAAAAAACCCCACAAAAACACAAAAAACAAACAAAAAAATGTCTCCAAGGGAGAAATGGCATTCAGTTCAGAGGCCGGATGTTGCAAGATCTAAACCTGCCTACTCTTCCCTTACTCACAGTTGGTATAACTCTGCTCTCAGCACTGTCTTTGTTGTTGCCCAGGTTGGTCTCAAACTCCTGGTCTCAAGCAGTCCTCCCAGCTCAGCCTCCCAAAGTGTTGGGATTACAGGCATGAGCCACCATGCCCTGCCATCACTATCTTTGAAGTAATTTTAGCCAGATATACAGTAGACTCTCCATATCTCTGGGTTCTGCAGCTGTGGATTCAACCAACCAAGAACTGAAAATATTCCAGAAAAAAAAAGAATGGTTGCATGAGTCCAGAATATACACCAAATTTTTTCTTGTCATTATTTCCTAAACAATACAGTATAACCACATTGTATTAGGTATTATAAGTAATCTAGAGATGATTTAAAGTCCACAAGAAGATATGTGTAGGTTATATGCAAATACGAAACCATTTTATATCAGGAACTTTAGCATCCATAGGTTTTGGTATCTATGGGGGTCCTGGAACCAGTCCCTTTTGAATACTGAGGGACGACCGTATTTAGGATTAAGGCTCAATGATGAAGATGGTATAAAGGATGACTGTCAAATTTTAGAGGAAGAGGAAGTCATAAATATTATATAAAGGATACAGACGACTAGTAAAGAGAATGCCAGTTTACCATCCAGACACTCTTATTTCTAGAGTTAGAAGAACCAAAAAAAAGAAGAGCAAACAGATCTTTTTTTTTGGCTTTTAATTTCTAACATTTTCTCTCCTCCCTCTTTAAGAGTTTCCAACAGAAAAATGGGAATTTTGTTGTTTGCAACTGAAAACGTCAAAAGTCAGATCTGATCCAAGAGTAGCCCAGGGATAGGCAGCTTTTAAAGGGTCAGGCTCAGATTCTGATCTCTTTTCTTGTGTGCACAGAAGAGGCCAGAGATACCGCCAGGGCACCCGAGGGCAACAGCTTGCCTGGAAGCAACAGCCAGAAAGAGACTCCACATAGAGACTGAATCTCTACTCAAGCTTGCACCCAAAGAGACCACTGCAAAGCTTCTATGAAGATATTAGTGTTATAAAAGCTCTGTTAGGGTCAATTAGAGGCAAAATGACCTGGGAAATAATTCAGGCAGTCAATGACCCACCTCCTCTGAGACGCCTTCTCCAGTTTCCAAGAGTAGAAAGTACCTGAGATAGTCTTAAAGCAACTAGTACACAATAATACTTCATTGAGGTAGTTTAGTTTAGTTTTGTTTTTAAACATCTGCTTTCCTCTCTACTGAAAACTCCACGAGAAGCAACGTCTGCCTTACTCAACTTAGAAGACACTACCCACGACCTCAGTTTACAGTCCAGTAATTTCACCATGTCTTGATCAGGGCCAGGAACAAGGCATAGCACATATGTGGAGGAATGAGTGAAAGAAAAGTCTGGCCCAGATGCACAGGCATCAACTGGACACCAGCCAGCATGTGATAGATGACATCGTCTTAGCGAGGGCAGAGCGAGCCTTTGGAGGGATGGCAAAGTGCACCTTAGTCTTCAGTGCTTTTTCCCCTTCCCAAATCCATATTTATTCTCTCCTTCCCAGCCACCCCATCCCAACCCTCAGGTATCTACTCCATACTCTAACTCTGCTCTCTACTTGTTGGTCACCTGGAATTCTGGAATGTCAGGAGTTAGAAGGGACCTTAAAATCATCTTATTGAACCTGTTTGCTTCAGTGCCAGGAAATTAAAGCCTCAGGAAATTCAGACACCTATCCAAGGTCAAGGTTACCCAGCTGCACACCTGCACATCAGCAAGGCCCTAGAGTTGGAGAGAGACTGAGAAGAGGGAACGGGAGTACTCTGAAAAATGATTAAGGTTTCCTCCTTTCCAATTTTCAGGATTAGGGTTTAAGCACCTGGTAGGCCTCTTTCTCCCACAGACTAACAAAGACTTTGGTGTCACACGTAATTTCGGGTATTTACACTTAGACACACCCTTAGCAATCAAATCAAATTAATTATGTCAGTCAGATCTCCACATGTGAAACACTGTGCTAGACTTTCGGGATTCAAAGAAGTAGCTTATACTTATAAGACACTGCCCATAACCTCAGCTTACAGTTTAGTTAGTTCAATTACATGCAGTTAAATTGTGGTTTGAACAAAAATGTCAGGGAGAGCCCTTTCTTCTTTATTCTATAGCTGTCAGTCAGGAGTCACTGGGCTTAATGATATCTTTCTGGAGAGAGAGGAAAGGGAGTCAGCTGCCAGAGGTTGTCTCTCCCCTCTATAAATTTGCTTTCTCTTCTTGCACAGTGAGTAGCTGAATCTTCAGCCAGGAGGAGGAGTTTATTGTTTTAAAGATCTCATGAATCCTGTTTAAAGAGGGTGTAGACTTTCCATAGGTTGTTCTAGACTTACATTTGCAGAAGAGATGAAGGTCAGAAGGCTCTGAGGCTACGTTCAGAGTGTCTGGGACAGGGTGGCTTTGGGCTAGGGGCTCTGCTAGGGACGTAGAGGAAAGCAGGCCTGAGCTGGTTGAGGAGATGGGGGAATTCCCTGGGGGGATCAGCTCCACTGAGAGGACAGGGTACCACTGGTGCAACAGGACCCAACAGAAGGCAGTTGACTGGTCAGGTCCTCAATCTACGTGACAGGTTCTCAATCTACAGGATCTGGACTGGAGAGGGCAGGCCGTGGGTGGCTTAGTATCCATGTGAAAGAGTAGGCCCAGAGCCAACAGAGCCTTTCATGACTTAGTCTCCCACACAGACATCACTTTGTGGCCCAGCAACTGGTTTGCAATCACCTGCTGAGTTCACTCAATCTGCCTCAAGCATCAAGGAAGAAGGACTGATCCAGGAAGAGAAAGAGTCCCTGCTAAGTCCTCTCCATGCTCTTATCCCACCCTCTCCATAAAGGCTTCCCAGATTCATTTGCTCATCAAGTGCTTTTGGGCATCCACTCTATGCTTGGGTATTGGGGAGTAGGTGTCAAGAACACAGTGGGGAGCAAAACGGGAGGCCCCATCTTTGGGGTGCTTAGCGTCTAATGAGAGGGAAGTGTGTGTGATTCAGTCTCTTCCTCTACTGTTCCTGGTTAATGGAATGAGTTCTGGAGCCATTCTACCTGGGTTCATATCCACCCACTGCCATTTTCTACCAGTGAGAGCCAAGCATGGTTCCTGGAAGTAGAATGCCATAATCCCAGTGTGCCAGGGCAGTTTCAGATGACACCTGTTATCCTATGTAATGAGGGATCATGCTCCCTTTCGCTTTAAAACATGTCTCAATACTGGTAAAAGATTATATGGTTACCGGCCGGGCTCGGTGACTCAGCCTGTAATCCCAGCGCTTTGGGAGGCCGAGGTGAGTGGATTGCCTGAGCCTGCAGGTTCGAGACCTGCCCGGGCAACTTGGCGAGACCTCATCTCTACAATAAATCAAAAATTAGCCGGGCGTGGTAGCACGCGCCTGTAGTTCCAGCTACTTGGAAGGCTGAGGCAGAAGGATCGCTGGAGCCCAGCAAGTCGAGGCTGCGGTGGCCGTGAGTGTGCCACTGCACTCCAGTCTGGGCGGGCGATGGAGTGAGACTCCAACTCAAAAAAAAAAAAAAGATTATATGATTACCTCACAAGGTTCAGCTTCCTTATATGTAAACTGGAGGTATAGTAAAATCTACCTCACAGGGTAGTTATATTTCAATAAAGTAATCTGCAAAGTGATTAGAACAATACTCAATAAGCACCCAATCAATATTAACAATTGTGGTTGTAATTTTTTGTGATTATTGTCCCATTGAATTTTAGTCCTCTATGAGTGAGTGGGTCCTTACGTTAGGGACCACTGTACACCCCTATTTCTAGCAACCAGCACCATGCCCTACACAATGGAGGTTCTGACTCAATGTGTCTTCAAAGTGACTGGGCTGTAGGCTTCATCTTTATGGGTTGCACTTGTAGAACAGCAGGTAGATGGACGATTCAGGGATACTGTGTCCCATCTGATCTCACACAGAAGCACAAGAAAATGGCAAATGTTTTTCTGATTTCTTTTCTGAGTACGGTTGCCAGACAAAATGCAGAACATTCAGTTAAAACTTGAATTTCAGGCTGGGCTCAGTGGCTCAGCCTGTAATCCCAGCACTTTAGGAGGCCGAGGCAAGTGGAATGCCTGAACCTGTAGGTTTGAGACCAGCCCAGGAAACTTGGTGAGACCTCATCTCTACAATAAATAAAAAAATTAGCCAGGCATGGTAGCATGAGTCTGTAGTTCCAGCTACTTGGAAGGCTGAGGCAGAAGGATCGCCAGAGCCCAGCAGGTCAATGCTGGGGTAGCCGTGAGTGTGCCACTGCACTCCAGCCTGGGCGACAGAATGAGACTCCAACTCAAAAACAAAACAAAAAACTTGAATTTCAGATGAGCAACGAATAGTTTTTTAGTATAAGTATATCCCTAATATTGCATGTGGCATATATTAAAACATGATTTGTTGTTTACATGAAATTCAAATTTAGTCCTGTGTCCTGCATTCTTATTTGTTAAATGTGGCAACTCTATCTCTGAGTCCCTTTCCCACTCTTTGTGGCCCCCTAGCCAGCAGCAGTGTTCTCTCTAAGTCACATACTCACAAAACCACAACCACAAGTCTTCCCTGACTCCTATTCGCCTTACAGGGCCAACCCTAGGCCTCTCTGTGGACACCTCTCATGATTTTTTAGTGCCCTCCAACAGGAAGCAGGTGTGAGTGTGTCAGGGAACCAGACTGCCCATTGAGTCAGAGGCTTCTGGATATCCAGAAGTGTCCATGGGTTCCCCTCCCTACAGAGATAAGGGGAAGCTATTCCCCTACCTGGTCTCCGGGAAAGAAGGGACAGCAAGGATGAAGCCAGCCTTGACATCCTAACCAGGCTCTCCCTTCCCAGTGGTGTCCTTGTCTTCTAAAGCCTGCCTCTGCAGGGTTACTTCTAGTGGCCCTTCTCCTTGACTACTAGGCACATTTCTGGTTGTTGTTTTTAGTTGGAGTCTCACTGTCGTCCAGGCTGGAGTGCAGTGGCATGATCACAGCTCACTGCAACCTTGACCACCTGGACTCAGGCAATTCTTCTGCCTCAGCCACCTGAGGCTCACACCACCACACCCAGCTATTTTCTTTATTTTTTTGTGGAGGCAAGGTCTTGCTATGTTGTCCAGGCTATTCTCGAATTCCTGAACTCAAGTAGACACCATGCCTGGCCTAGGCACATTTTTGATGGTATGAATTAGAGAAAGGAAGAAGAAGATATCCTAGTATCTCTGAGTTCAGGCAGTACAAATTGTTGGAGTACCACCTCCCCTGGCTCTCCCTTTTCCTTAGAATATTTACTGTGTGCCAGGCACTGGGCTAATATATATATATATATATATATATATATATATACACACACATACACACACATACATACATACATATATATAGTCTCATATATATTGCTTCCTTCAGGCCATACAATCCTGCAAGGCAAGTATAATGGTCAACATCTTACAGATGAAAAAATCAGAAGCTGAGGCAAGTTTACTCCTTTACTGAACGTCACTCAGTTTGTAAGTGGTGAAGCAGATATTTAAGCCGAGTCTCTCTGACTTCCAATCCTATCCTTTGCCAGCTTTCTGTACTGCTCTTTTTTCAGAATTCACCCTAGCACTTACTAGGTGCTCAATAACTATTCCCCGAATGAATGCATGATTGAATGTATGAATGATCATCTGGAGAATGATTTGTTCTGATGTGTCTGTATATTTTTTATTTTGGAAATTCATCAAATTATAATGTGATTAAATATTTTGTAGCTACTAATTTACTACAATTTTTTTTTTTTTTTGGCATTTATCACACTTTGGGGGAGGGGGACATGTTCCCTCAGGATTCAGCAGGATTTTGGGGAAATCATCCTTGTGGGAATCTCGAGTCACAGCCTCTGGTTGTTCCGTGCCTTTTTAAGAACCTTACTGAAACATGCTCTGCCCTTCAATTTTATGTGAAGCAGCAGTAACCAATGATCTCTGCATAGCTCTGAGTATTCCATTGAGAAATTTATTTTTTCTTTTGATCTTGATGTACATTTGGTATTCATTTTTTTCTTGGTGTGTTTCCATTTATACATGAATGACCTCAGTCTGTTTTTAGCAGGATACTGCTAGAGCTGGATGAAGACTCAGGGCTTATTAACAGAAAATCCTTGAAGCCACCGGTCTGGGTTGCCACTGCTCTTTCAAAGCCCACACAGGCATAGCACACATTCTGTTATACACACACACACTCACACTGAGTCACAGGACAGCAGGCTGTAAAACAGAGAGGGAATGTGACCATGAATATGAAAAAATAAAACCACTGACATTTCAATAAAAAAGTGGTGGGGACCAGGTAAGGTACAAGCTGTGACCTGCGGTCTGGTATAATTTCTATCAACATTCCAGGACTGCCCAGAGCTCCTGAGACTTGTGTCAGGAAGTGAAAGGACATCTGGGAGACCCACCCCCCCAGAGATAGGAGGAATGTCTTGCTCACAGATTTATGGCGATATAATAGTAGTGATGCATTTTTCATGCATCCTAATCTACTCCTACCACCCGTATAGGTATGCAATGAGAATATAGCAGCCCTATAAACCCCAAGTGGCAAGTTTATAGAAATACATTTAAGAAGATAAGAGTCATGATGTTCTCTGAGCAGACAGAACTCCCTTGTCTTCATGAGAGCCATATTGAAGGGTTTACACTACTAATTTGGGGGAGATTTTTTTCTTTCTTTTTTAAGTCGGAGTCTCACTCTGTCGCCCAGGCTGGAGTGCAGTGGCGTGCTCACGGCCACTGCAGCCTCAGCCTGCTGGGCTCAGGCGATCCTTCTGTCCCAGCCTTCCAAGTAGCTGGAACCACAGAGGCACGCGCCACCCTGCTCAGCTAATTTTTTGATTTATTGTAGAGACGTGATCTCGCCATGTTGCCCAGGCTGGTCTTAAACCTGTGGGCTCAGACAATCCTCTCACCTCAGTCTCCCAAAGTGCTGGGATCACAGGTGTGAGCCACCATGCCCAGTGATTTTTTTTTTCTTATGAGATGTGTGACCTTGGGCACATTTCTGTACTTCTTGGTGCCTTGGCCTCCTGGTCTGTCAAAGGGGAGAATAATAGTAACTACTTCAAAGGGTTAAACAGATTAAATGAGCTCACCTCCGTAAAGCACTTAGCACAGTGCCTGACATAAAAGTGCTATGTAAAGTTTTGCTGCTGTTATTATTATTGTTGTTATCAACAACAGCAACACCAGTTTAAGATAACCACAAATGTCCTCTCCCTCATGTGGCTTTTCTAGGTTCCCACAGTTGGAAGCACCCTCTCCTCCCTGACCTTTTATGGCCACCTGTCTTATTCTGCCCAGATCTAAACTCACTTGTGTCCTTGCTATTTATGGCCCTTTCCCAAATAACACTTACCAACACCATGGTAGTATTCACTGTGCCTGTAGTATAGTAGCTGCTTGGTAAATAATGTTTAATTCCAGTCTCTTCAAATGCTATTTGGATGTGCCCTGCCTCCCTGAGTCTGCTGTCCTTGATCCCAAATATCTTCCTGGCTAATGTAATATATGTAGAGTCCTCACTCTTGATTTCATGTTCCTCTGGACATGAAGACTCATTCGTTTTTTCATTTAGCAAATTTTTTTTTTTGAGTTGGAGTCTCACTCTGTCGCCCAGACTAGAGCGCAGTGGCTTGCTCATGGCCACTGCAGCCTCGACCCACTGGGCTCAGGTGACCCTTCAGCCTCAGCCTTCCAAGTAGCTGGGACTACAGGCACGCGCCTCCACGCCTGGCTAATTTTTTGATTTATTGTAGTGATGATGTCTTGCCAAGCTGCCCTGGCTGGTCTTGAACCCGTGGGCTTAGGCAATCCTTTCACCTCAGCCTTCCAAAGTGCTGGGATTATAGGCGTGAGCCACCGCGCCCGGCCTCATTCAGCAAATATTTAAAGATATTAACACCAGCTCTGTACAGGTTCTGTCAGGTATTGGAAAGAAAAGAAACTGTGATATTTCCAGCTCACACACTGAGAAGATATGCCAGCTCACACACTGGAAGACAGCTCATATAGTTGTTGAATCAGCTCCTCTGGCCAGCTGAGGGGCCAAAGGAAGAAGTGGGATATAGTTAAAGTGATTCTTGTGTTTTTGTTTTGTTTTGCTTTTTTTGAGTTGGAGTCTCACTCTGTCGCCCAGGCTGGAGTGCTGTGGCACGCTCATGGCCACCGCAACATCGACTTGCTGGGCTCCAGGATCCTTCTGCCTCAGCCTTCCAAGTAGCTGGAACTACAGGTAAGAGCTACCACATCTGGCTAATTCTTGTGTTTTGAAAAGAAAAAATACATATTCAGACAAGTATTAGCATACTTAAGAGAGAAGCAAGGCAGGGTAATACATTTGGGATTGCTTCAGGTATATGGTCAATAAAATTAAACTGCTCCAGGTCGGCTGCAGTGGCCCAGCCTGTAATCCCAGCACTTTGGGAGGCTGAGGCGAGAGGATTGCCTGAGTCTGGGAGTTCAAGACCAGCCGGGGCAACTTGGTGAGACCTCGCCTCAACAATAAATCACAAAAACTGGCTGGGCGTGGTGGCATGTTTCTGTAGTTCCAGCTACTTGGACGACTGAGATGGAAGGACTGCCTAAGCCCAGCAGGTCGAGGCTGCGGTGGCTGTGAGCATGCCACTGCACTCCAGCCTGGGCCACAAGAGTGAGACTCCAACTCAAAAAAAAAAAAAAAAAATTAAACTGCTCCAGAAAGAGATTCACTGAAATTCCTCCTGGAGACTGTGGCTTTGGCTTGTGCATGAAACAGCATCCACAACCACAACTGAACACTAGACTGGGCACCTCTTAGCAGTGGTGTCTGATCGGGTCCTCACAACACCCTGGTATGGGAAGAATCATCATCCTCATTTTCAGATATGCCCCGTGTCAAAGTCACACAGCTGGCAAATGGCCCAGGCTCTGCCTACCCTTGTGTGGCTGCCATGATTGCTAGTAGGGTCAAACAGTGCCGAATTTCATAAACACTTGAGCTACTCCTTTATCTAATTAGTCAGTAAATCCTACTGGAATTGAATGTGACATTTGGCAGAGATAACTTTGGAGACCTTTGTGGATCTCTAAATTTAGGAATATCCCTAGAACACTTCATTTATATGTGAGGAACCTTGTGTTTTGAAAAAAAGAAAAACAAGATGCGTAGTCAGACAAGCATTAGCATACCTGAGAGAAGAGCAAGGCAGAATGATAAATTAGGGATTGCTTCAGATATTCTTGAAATGAAGAGAGAACGAGTTACTTTAAGAGTGACCCACTGTGCCAGGCACAGTGGCACACACCTGTAGTCCCAGCACTCTGGGAGGCAGAGATGTGAGGATTGCCTGAGTCCAGGGGTTTGAGACCAGCCTGGGAAACTTGGTGAGTCCTCATCTCTACAATAAATCAAAAATGTAGCTGGGTGTGGTGGCACGCGCCTGTAGTTCCAGCCACTTGGGAAGGCTGAGGCAGAAGGATCGCCTGAGCCCAGCAGGTCAAGATTGCGGTGGTCACGAACGTGCCACTGCACTCCAGCCCAGGCAACCGAGTAAGACTCTGACTCAAAAAAAAAAAAAAAGAGTGACTCACTAGGGTCAGATAAGCTTTTTTACTGGATAAATCATTAATTTCTAGGCACCAGACTCTCTATGTGTGTCATAAATGTACAGCTCATCCAGATTAGAAATGACTGAGCCTGCGGGTTCGAGACCAGCCCAGGCAACTTGGCAAGACCTCATCTCTACAACAAAATAAAAAATAGCCGGGCGTGGTAGTACGCATCTGTAGTTCTGGCTACTTGGAAGGCTGAGGGGGAGGGATCGCTGGAGCCCAGAAGGTCGACGCCGGGCTGGCCATGAGCGTGTGTGCCACTGCATTCCAGCCTGGGTGAAGGAGACTCTAACTCAAAAAAAAAAAAAAAGAAAAGAAAAAACGACTGCATGACCTGCATCTCATTGTGGTTTTAATTGGCATTTCCCTAGTGGCTGATGACTGTGAACATCCTTTCACATGCTTATCATCTGTATCCTTTTTGATGAAATGTCTGCTCATGTCTTTTGCCCATTTCCTAAATGGATTGTTTGTTTGCTCTTAACTGCTTAAATTTGACATTTATTTATCTATTCTATAATATTTATTTATATATTCTATCTATTGGTCTTTTGTCAGATACATAGTTTGCATACCTTTGCTTCCTCTCTGTAGCTTGTCTTTTCACCTTTTAACAATGTCTTTTGCAGAGCAAAAGTTTTAATGTTGATGAGGTCCAACTTATCCAATCGAGTCTAAGAACTCTTTGTCTGGACCCAGATTCCAAAGATTTTCTTGAATTTTTTTTCTAACAGTTTTATGCTTTTGCATTTTACATTTAAGTCTGTGATCCCTTTGGGGCTAACTTTTATTTAGATATAAGGTCTACATTAAGATTCATTTTTTTTGGCCTATAAATGTCCAGTACCATTTTTTGGAAAGGCTACCCTCCTTCACGACATTGCTTTTGCACTTTTGTCAAAAATCAGTTGGCTGTGTCTTAGGGAGGAGCTATTACTGGGTTCTCTATGCTGGTCCATTAATCTATGTGTCCATCCTCTGCTACTATGACACCGTCTTTATACTGTAGATATATATAGTACTTAGTACTGGGTAGAGTAATTCTTCCCATTTTACTCTCCTTTTCCAAGATTGTTCTATAGCTATTTTAGGGCCTGTGCCTTTTTATACACATTTTAGGATAAGTTTGTCTATGTCTACAAAAAAAACCTTGCTGGGATTTTGATAGGAATCACATTAAACCTAGAGGTCAATTTAGGAGAAAATAGACCTCTTTACTGTGTTGTGTTTATCAGATCTTTTTTATTTGTTTCTTCTCCATTCCTATAACTACTGCTTGCAAGAAGAACACTTCTAGCTAATCCTGAATTACTTGACCAACCTTATACCTCTTCTTTGGATGGTGGACTTCTGTTTTCCCCACTCACACTGCCTACTGCCACCGAAACGATAAGACTCAAGCCCTCCGCCATCAAGTTGCTCTCTTGTTTAGGACTCTCAAAAGGCTTTCTACTCCAGCCCCAGGCCCAGGCTTACCCTCTTATTCAAACTCCCCAAACATTCACTTCTTATTCGGTCTTGATATACCCAGGTAACTCGCAACTCTGAACTGCTCCCTAAATAACTTAGCCAGGAATTCATTCCTGCTGCCAATCGGTTTCCACTTTCTTCTGTCAATTCAAGTTTACCCAAAGCAGGAACTATTCCCTAAATAACCTGGTCAACTTGTACATGTTCACACACAGTGGCAGGCTTAGCATATCTGACAACTAGAGCAAGTGATTTTTAATGCCACCCTCCTCTGCAGAATGAAATTATGCTCAGTAATAAGCATATAATGTAATAACTACAATAATTTTTTTTTTTTT
>CAUYQG010207098.1:0-15809 GCA_963574415.1 Tarsius wallacei | reverse complement strand
AGAATATGATTCTCAATTTCATCTGAATTAACTTAATCACTGTGTGCAAAGAAAGGACCACTTCCAGTCATGGTTGGTGGGAGGGCTATTGGTATCACAATATATATTTAGCTGATATATAATATGTATATGTCCTTTGATTTAGCAGTGAAGTGGATATTTATTGATTGATTGGTGAGAGTATTAGTAAGGGAAGAAAGCAAGTTGAAAAACTATGTTTACTATAATTTTATCTTGCTAAAAATGTATATGAGTATTTATGTCTTTAGGTATATATATATATATATGTATATATACAGAGAGAGAAGAATAAAAAGAGTCACATAAAAATGTTAACTGATGAGGAATTAAGAACTCTTTACTATTTGCTACATAAGACTGTAATGTTAGATCTTTTTTTAACAACAGGAACACAAAATTTCATAATTAAAATAATAGTCAAGTCTTGAGAGAAAACATAAGGTTGGGAGTAGCTATTAGAAAACATGTGTGGCTTTGCTTGGAATTATTGTCAAAAAGACATAGACCGATAAAAATCAGGCTCTAAAAAAGTATTTCCCAGCCAGGCTCGGTGGCTCAGCCTGTAATCCTGCGCCTTGGGAGGCTGAGGTGAGTGAATTGCCTGAGCCCATGGGTTCGAGACCCGCCTGGGCAACTTGGCGAGACCGCATCTCTACAATAAATCAAAAAATTAGCCGGGCGTGGTAGCGCACGCCTGTAGTTCCAGCTACTCGGAAGGCCGAGGCGGAAGGATTGCCGGAGCCTGGCAGGTCGAGGCTGCGGTGGCTGGGAGCGGCCACTGCACTCCAGTCTGGGCGACGGAGTGAGACTCCGACTCAAAACAAAAGAAAAAAAAAAAGCATTTCCCTACAGGCTTTTCTTATTTAGTAATTAGTGGCAGATCTGTGTTAGAAGCTAGAGTCACTCTCACTTCAGCTAAACCAAACTATCTCTTTTGCAGTTGAATGTTTAGACTTAAGTATAAGACCTCACATTTGTCTCATTTAATGTTATTTTTAAATTATCCTGTTCCCCTAACATCATACAGATGGTTTGGAGACTTTTGGTCAAACAAAACGATATAGTTTCTCCCTAGTTTTATGTCATGTTTTTATCTAAGTTATTGCTTAAGTATTTTCATTGTATGGAACAAAGGATATGATAGAAGCCCGAGATTTTGTATCAAAAGTCTGCTTTCAAGGATATGGATGTTTAAAGAAAGGTGGATATGCAAAACCATGGTGCCAGCCATCTATCCATCTATCCTTGGGGCATTCCCACGTCCCTAACTTTCCTTTTGTTGCTCTGCCTTCCAGTCACGTCTTCTACTCTCTGCCCACACAGAAGCATTGTATTCTCATTCTTCCCCAGTTTTTTCCCATGGCTGTCCCTGTTTTCCCCCACATAGCTCTTAAATATTGTCCCTATTCTCTGTCAAAGTGCACTCTCTCTCAGGCTTGCTCTCATCTGTCTACCTATTATCTATCTACCTGCCTACCTACCTACCTATCAATCATCTATATCTATCTATCTTTTTCTGTATAAGCAGCTGTTCTTGATTTTCACCTGGCTGTGATAAATATACTTAGACTTTTATTTTAACAACTTTATATGTTAACTTTCCTAAGAGAATCTAATTTTGAAAAGAGAATTTGACCTTAAGCCTTTCCATAGATTTATTCCAAACAGAAGAATATAAGTTTTTATAAACCCAAAGGAGTTGACAAAATAGCTTAAAGCACTTCAGCAAATACTAAATATCTATATTTAGCGTATATACTAAATACAAAATATCTTTCAATCCCCATGTTTTATTTCTATACTTCTAGCATTGCTGAATTCTACTTCATAATATGTTTATTTTAGTATCAAATTGTAGTTTCCAGTGTGAGATAAAATGAATCATGATTTCAGCAAATCTTGATTAAAATGGATTCTCCAAGAAGATGCGTTCTGTTTATTCTATCACTTCTCACACTTCTTTGCACATCACCTGCCCAAAGCCTGGTCTTTACTAGTCAACTTTCACACGCATTTGTGATTGGGAGTATGTGTGTGTTTGAGTGGGGTGTTATTTTGTGGTATTAGTTTAAAGAGAGGTTGCCTTCTCACCATTTCTCAGGGGTCTGCTCTGCTTACTTGTAGGAGTTACATGTTTAAAAAAAAAAGCATAATGTGTGTATGAGCTTATTCCTGGGATTTCTATGCACTTTGAAAGCCGAATTTCTAAAAGGCCATTTCAATGTCTCATCAAATTAGTCACTGGAGAAAATTGATGCAGTTTTTAAAAGAAACAGGAGCTCCCACAAAATGTGAATATACTGCTAGAATGAGCATCTCCAGACAGGTAAATCAGTCATACAAAATGAAATTATGTATGCACCTATTAAAGATTACCTTCTTGCTAAATAAATGAAAAAATTCATGACAGATGTACTACTTGTAATTGAAAGTCCTTGATTGCAGGGGTACAGTGACAGCAGGAACTCAAGGCAACCTGTTTGAGTGAATTCTTTTTATTAAAAATATTGAAAATGCACATTAAAAAGACTTTTACTTTATTCCTAATGTAAGAATCAGAAACATAATAGAGTAAAAGAAATCTCTTAGTGTTAAATAATCCTAGGGAGTGAAATATTATTTTTTGTTAATATAAACACGATTATTTCAAAGCATTATTTTAAATAATTTATCGTATGTGATCTAAATAATTTACAGTTACGAGGTAGACAACAAATGTTTACTAGGGACCATTTATATGAGACAAAAATAGGGATCCTCTCTCAAGAAAGGTGAGGGGGCACCTACCGGTTAAAGTCAGAGGATACAGTAGTAAAACAAAAAGGAAAATCTACTTTGAACCAAATCTAGGGACTTTGGTAAGGTTTGGAGTGTTGTAATTACTACCAGAAATCACTTGCTGGTAGAACCGGCACTTAGAAAGTGTAAGATACCAGCTGTGAAAATCTCATAGCGCAAAAGCTTCTCTATCCATGGAAGCAACAGAACAAAGTGAGAAAATGAATCCAGATCCTCAGAACTAAATGTGTTGCTCGGGTAATGGATGGCATGTCATCAGTCACGGTTAATAACAGAATTTCTATTGTCCTTTTACATTCTACCTACCATATTAAATGGGCAAGTTTATCACCTTATTCAATTTTCTTCTCACTCTTAAGTTCCTCATCATCCTGTACTTTTTTTTGTCATGTCTGTATGTGTACAAGGAAGTGTCAGAACTTTCCTCAGCATAAACTTTGGCTAAGCCATTCTTATGCCACTTTGGCACCTGAAACTCAAAAAGGGAGGGCACTCGATGTCTAATTTCTGCTTCACTCTGTGCTGGTGCCATGCCAGTTTTTGTCAAAAGACTTGGTAGATAATGGCAATAAAACTTAACAGGAAAGAACTTTATGGCTTTCTTACATACTGTGTTTTTTTTTTTCTCCAGGAAGAACTCCCCTTCAAATATAAAATTTCCCCATCCCAGAATGTGCTCTTTTTGCCAGATTCTCCTTGTTGAGTGACAATGAGTTCAAATGATGCAGCAAGTCACTTGAGACTTCTCATTTCGTTTTGTCACAAGTGACAGGTGTTTAGGCTGAACTATTTTATATTTTCCTGCAGGGCCAGTGACCTTGAGCTTGTGCAGGTACATTTTTGATGCAAAACTGGTAAGGAAGGAGTTGATTCTCTCAAGTTTTTTTACTAAATGCTTCACATAAGTCTAATGCTACCGCTTAAGTATTAATTGTCATCTTCAGTGCAATGTGGAGTTACTGTTTAGGATTAATTTTTTTTTCCTTATCTAGTTTTCTCTTTGCTCATTCAAGCACATCTCATGCCTTTTCCTCTTATTTTATTCTTTTTTTGATTTGTGTAGTTGCTGTGAGTGAAAGGGAGTTTATGAGGGAGGAGCTGTTGTCATTTGAAAGATTCTCTTAGAGCATTTTAATACTATCTTAAATAATAGTGGTTTGTGTGTCTAAAGACAATTAAGGTAAATAAATTTGGTATTTTGACTTGTTTTATAATGCGCGCTCTCGAATTCCTCTCCACACTTCTGAAGCTTTGTATGAATTTGGTTTCTAAAGGCCAACACTAGGGGTCACCCTTCCTTATTTTAAAGTTTTAGTCATTGCCCAGAACCCACAGTCCATTAATCTCAGAAGAAAGTAAGCGTTTTTGTCAAGGAAAGGAAAAGACTTTTGGCTCGAAGAGTATGAGTAATGTTGCTTTCTGTCCTTGCCCTGTCGTGAAGCCCAAATTTGTAACAGAATTTTATAAATGAGGAAATGCTTTATACTTTTGGGGGGGAGGGCAAAAATATTGAGAATAAAAATGAACTCGGTTGGTTTGAAGTAGGACTCTGAAGAAAATAAACTTTTAAGGTGTAACCTAGAAGGTATTTCTTGAAGCCATTAAATTTAAATATGAGTGTTTCGTTCAATAATCGATTAATATATAAAGATGATGTTTCTTCATAAAATAGTACAAATATCTTCATAAGTTTACGTGGGAGGAGTTAGTTAAGGAAGGGAAGGGAAGAGAAGGAACTCACTGCATTCCTGGACCAGTGTAGCTGTTCTGTGTCAATTCCAGGTGGCAGTCTGTATATTGCCCTGGAAAGCTTAAGATAATCTTTCGGTATAGGCAAGTACATCTTCCCTACTTTATTGTTAGAATTGTCAGGAACCCGATCTGGGGACTGAGGAAACATCCTCTTGTAATCTAGGTGCCTGTTGAGGCATCTGTCACTCTATATCCATACCTGCTGCTTCTGTTTACACCACATCAATCTCGTTATGAAAGCTGCCAGTTTCCCATGTTTGCCCGCATTTTCACACACATGCAGTGTCTTCGGAGTTGAGAAACTCTCTTTGAGACTTAAGAGGTCATGGGGAGCAGTCACACACCCACCTTTATGTTGGCTTTATTCATTTAACCCGTCCCACCTCTCTCTCCTCTTTTCTGTGAGCAAATTCTTCTTCTCGATGCCTCATGCAGCCTTGGCACTAGCTGGTGGAGAGAAGGAAAGAAACGAGCAGGGCAGTTCTCACTTGACGGATGCTTTTGTGAGCTGGCACCAAGCTCTCTGGGGCTTGATGTTGTTCCAAGCTACCTTTTCCCTATGAGGCGTCGCCGTGGTTCCTCACAGATCCCTCCCCTTCCACCTCACACTGTGGACAGCCCCACACCTGTAATTATCTTGAGAGGGACTATTTCTTCCCCACCTTTATATTTAGCCATGCGTCACTCTCTAAGTGGTTTCTTCAAATACCTGTATTTGATTTTGAGATAAGGCCAGAACCCTTAATTCCCTTTTTCTTGTGGAGAAGCACAGCACAACTCTTCAAAATTTCTCCAATAAATTCCTCCAAAACCTAGATACACGCAGTGTGGGTGAGGTATTAAGACCACTCCCCACCAAGGCAGCCTCATCTCGTCCCATCATCTTAAGGCTTTGGCTGAAAATTGAGATCAAAATAGTTCTATTGTAACATTCTGTTAATCAAGTTATAACTTGATTATGCCAATAGGCTGAAAAGGAATGAAAATGCCACTTGTTTAAAAGACTTGCTTAGAGACATATATCCAGCAAATGGCAGAATCTACTTTCAAAAAAATGGTGGTGAAATATACATAACATAAAGTTTACCATTTGAACTATTTTTAAGTGTACAGTTTAGTACATTCACATTGTTGTATACTGAATCTACTTTAAACCAAAGTCTTTCTGCTTCCAGGTTGTGAGCATACTGTGTGTCACCAGTGATTTTTTATTCTGTATTTTGTGTTGCTGTAGGATTCATGAGAAGTGTACCAGGCTCTTCAAATACTCTCTAAAATCTATAAGCGAGTAATTTGCCATAAAGAAAAAATAGATGCACTTACCATATAAATGTTATTTCAAAAGACAGTATAAGCCAAGGTAAAATCCAGTCGACACAACTGAAAAAAATGTTCATATATATGTGTCAGAATTGGCGAATACTTATTTTTTAGCACTTAGTGCTTTTGTTTATCCACTAATATTTATTTTATTTGTATGCTACCACTTCTTCCCTTGAAAGGGTAGTCCTCTCTTGTGTTGACAGTGTGGTTGTCTCGGTGCTCTATGACTTGGATCCCCTGCTCCTAGAGATGGGCTCCCGACCCAGGTCTGGACAATTGTGACACCCACTGACTCTTGACCACAGAGAGGGTTGTGGCGTAGCCCAAGGCAGCACGAATGGACATCGCTCTGTTTTTCCTACTGGAGTGAGGTTGTGGAGCTGAATGTGGGTAGAAGGGAGTGTGGAACACAGTCTCTCCTACTTTGAGAATGTTAATTTGGGATACGGTGAATCTAGAATGGCCGATGGCAATACTTTCCCTCCCATCTCATGATCCTGTGAAGGACACCAAAGTAAAAGAGAAAGAGAACCTGATATGAGAGAATCTAAGATGAGAACGACATTCAGCTCTGATGCTGTTTAGATGCATGAAATTCTGTCATGGTTGAAATAAATTCCTTTAATATCCTCAGAAGTTTCACCCCTTACAAAACTTTCTGTTGTCTTTCTGTTATTTATAATCTGAAGATTCCTCATTGATAATCCTCTTAGTAGGTAGCTATTTCTTTCAAGAAATAAGAAAAATAGAAGCAACCTAAGAGAAATGAGCAAAATAATGAAGTAGAAGAAATCAAAATAGTTAAAAAAACATTAAAATTATGTCCCTTGTTCATATTTGCCACCAAAAACAAAAGATTAAGAAATATTAATGATTTAGGTGTAAGGAAAATGATTAAAATGAAAATATAGAAGTATATATTTTTCTAATCTCTGGGTAGCAGAGACCTTTCTTATCATGAAATAATCATAGAAGCCATAAGAAAAAAGTCAGATTAGATTACATGAAAATTTAAACACAATTAATGGTAGACAATAAGATGAGATGAATATTTGCCATACTTATATACATAAGTACAAATATTTTAAAAACACAATAATTTAACAAAAATGAAAAACAGCAAATAGAAAATGACTAGGATAATACTAAGATAGAAAATGTATAGATGCTAATCTTTATAACAAGTAGATGCAAAGGAAAATGGGGTACCCTCTTCTTTATTCTTTAGAGTGGTGATGATCAAAAGATGTGATAATCTTTTGTATGACAAATGTGAAACAAAACAATGCTTTTTAACATACCATTGATAGGAGGGCAAATTGGTGCAAAATTTCTGGAAGATTGGGCAAAATGTTTTCATGCATTTACTCAAACGTATTCACTGAGTGCCTGCAATATGCTGAGTAGTTTAAGGCCCTGGAGTTAAAGCACAGAACACAATAGACAAAAATCTCTGACCTCACGGTATTTCATTGTATTGAAACTTAGTTTGCAAACTCTTTGACCCAATAATTGCATTTTCAGAAATTTATCTTACTGAACAGCTGCAAAGTGCACTAAGGTTTATGGAAAATGATATTCATTGTACTACTATTAGTCATGTGAAAAATTAGACACAAGCTAAAAGCTCATCAATACACGGACTGATTGAATAAATCATGGTACTCATTGCATAAAAATTTTCTGTAGCTTTTAAAAATAATGATGTAGATATAGGTATATGTGTTTAGTCATAAGAATCTTTATGTATATACATATTTACATAGGAGAAAATCTGGCAAAAAATCTGACCAAAAATGGTTTACTCTGGAGGTGAAATTATGACAGACTTTGATTTCTTTGTAAATTTCTAAGTGGTATAAACGTGTTTTCCAAGGGTGCTTGTTGTTTGTACAATTAGAATTTTTGAAACTACAATCTTATTAGTAATCAAAGAAATAAAAATTAAAACAACATGAGATATCATTGCTATCTTTAAGTTTGTTTATAAAAAGAAGATAAACACAGTATTGGCAAAGGTGTGGAGAAATAGATGTTCATATATGCACATTCTATTGATGCCACCTTTTTTGGAGGACAGTCAATTGGCGGGGTCCGTTATAACTGTCAGACTAGTTCGTGGTGTTAGGCAATACTGCTCCCTAGAGGTCATCATCATCTCTAGTTGTACAGACTTTCAGCCATCCACGGGACTAAGAAATAGATGACCAGTCCTACCTGGGGCATTGCTTGACTATCCAGTAAAGAAGCGTTCTGCCTACCCCAGATCCTGAATTTGTCATCTGAGAAAGAAGCCAGTGATGTGAAAGGAGAGAACTGTGTCATCAGAGGCCCAATGCTTGTGAAAGAACATGGTGTTGAGAAGAGCTTTTTGCTGGCTGACAAGTGCAAAAAAATACCAGCGTTCAGGGTTCCAAAAGAGGGCAGGTGCTAGATTCATCAACAGGGAGGTCAGTGATTCCACGTCTAGGAGTTCATCTTCAGGAAGGATGCTTGGCATGACCAGAGATTTATGCACAAGAATGGTTATTACAAATGGTAGAAATAACGTAGGTCTATTGATAAGGGATTGTTGCAACATGTTTATGATATTATTATGAGATTGGATATAGGGGAGCTGTAAGAATAATCTTGAAAAATACCATCAAGGGAAAAAGTTAAAACACTTTAAGCGAAAAAAACGAAGCCGCAAATAAAGCATATCTATTTTGTAAAAAAAAAAAAAAAAGATCTATAAAGCATGAATATATTCATATGATTGCAAGAATATATATACCCAAATGTTAACAGTGGTTATTTCAGATGGGTGGGATTTTTTATGAGTGATATTTTCCTCCTTATACTGTTGTATACTTCCACAAGTTTTGTAACAAACATATATTACTTTTATAATTAGAAGAATATTTAATGTAGGAAAATATCCCTGCTTAAACTGTAGGTACAATCTAATTCTTTCTGTTATATAGTTACTCTCACAATAGTTTTTACTGACTTAAGAGACAGTGAGTTTAGATAGCCTAACATATTATCTTTAAAATTATCCATTTTATTTTATCTTATTTTTGAGCTGGAGTCTCACCCCGTCGCCTAGGCTGGAGTGCCATGGCACACTCACGGCCACCCCAGTGTCGACTTGCTGGGCTCCAGTGATCCTTCCTCCTCAGCCTTCCAAGGAGCTGGAATTACAGGCGTGCGCCACCGTGCTCAGCTAATTTTTGGTTTTTATTGTAGAGACGAGGTCTCATCAAGTTGCCTGGGCTGGTCTCGAACCTCCTCTTATTTTTTAATCACAAAAGGCATAATGATATATACCATATGGTTTTTTAAAAATAATATTTGTCCTTTTTTAACTAAGGAGAATGATAGTTGTAGGTGAGGAAGTATCTGCCTCTACAAAAAAGACCGAATATTTTTATTATTCCATAAACTTTCTTTAAGAAGTAAATAAAACTGATTCCTGCAAAAAGCCTCATGGAGTATCTGGGGCATAGTAGTCTATAGTTATTACCTATTAGTGTCAGCAGCATGTCTATTATGTTCTTGTTTCTTCCTTTGCTCTCACTAGTCATGTACAGTTTGTAGAGAGTTGAATTATTTGGTGTACCTCCAACTGGGTGGCTAGATACTGGTGCGCAACATGTCTCTCATTCAGCAATTTTTATTCCCCCTCTTTCTTAGAAAAATTCTTAAATCTTCAACAACCAGATCAAATCTGTTATCAAAATCCATATGAATACACTATTAAATGCTGTCTGGCTATTCATTTGTCCTCGTTTTTTTTTTTTTTATCAATAATTGAAAGAAAGTGCTATCTTCTTGGCAAAATATTCTGAGATCCGTTAATTTTTGTTTCTTGGTAAGTTTGCTTCTTGATATGCTCAAATTGCTTCCAGTTACCAATTAAGTAGAAAGCAATTCTGAATGGCTTTACATTCCACTCAGATTTATACTGTGAATAAAACTGCTAAACAGATTAATTGAGGAAGAAATGAACAAACACAAAAAGCAGAAATAACTACTTTATGTGTATAGTAACAGGTTCCCATAACCATATCCAGGAAATTCAGAAGAAGGCTGGGCTTTAACTGTGAACCATTTTATAATATTTCTATATTATAATATTTCTGAACAGTTATCATGGTAAGATCCCAATCAATTCCTCTGTGACATCTTACTACGGGAAAGCAAGTTGAAAATAAAAAGGATCTCTGAAATTTGAGATATACAACTTTAATTTGAAAGATCACTTTTCAAAAAGTAAAAAGAAATACTGCATTTTTTTTTTTTTGGTGTTTTTCCTCATCAAAGAAAAACTCTTGATTGGGCAAGCCAGACTTATTACAATAGTACAAGTATACAAAATTAAATAGAGTTATTAGAGTTCAAAGCACATGCCCCTATATAATTATTAGCCTGTTAAAGTATAGGTTAAGAAACATATAATTTCAGTGGACTAAATTACTATTTGAATAGTTTGTCATGGAAATTAGAATGACTAACTTTTCAGGGTATGACTTATTTATTAACACAAAATAATCATCAAATGGTCCTTTACTATTATCATGTGTATAGGACCATGATATAAAAAAAGCAGCACTATTTAAAGTGTCAAGAGAAGTAGCAACCTCAATTTAAATTTATTTACACTAAGATTCAGGACTTCTAACTGTCATGATTTCTGATCTAGGAATTTTTAAAAATCAAGGACAGGGAAACCTACGTGCAGCTTGTGAACCTCAAGGTTATTGGACTATCCAAGCAGAGTTAGTCTCTCTTCAGAGAAATACATTAGAACTTGCTTGCTGATTTGTTATGCACATTTATGTTGCCAAGTGGAACTAATATACTTATCTATAGAAATTTCACTATGTCTAATTTATTTCAGATTTTGATTTACAAAACCGGAAGCAAGTTTTTCCTGGGAATTTGGGAACATAAAAATAATAACTAATTGATCTCGATCATATTAAACAGACTATTCCCCAAAATATGATGATAGATATGCTCTGAATGATCCTCCCAAACAGAACAACAATAGCACTTAAATAATATTTCTATTCTATACACAGTATTAATATTAATATTTTTAGAAGTTTTAAACATCTTGAAACGAATTGCTTGGCTGGCAGGAAGGAAATAAATGTAAAGAGGACAAACACAAAATGAGAACAGAAACTCTTGGCGGTAAGGAGGACCCAAAACTTACACTTTCACTCTGGAAGACATGGAGTGGAGGGAATAGGATATCAAAAGATATAAGGAAGAGAACCATCGCAGTATGGAGAGTTTTACAGCAGATATTTACACAGAGCTGAGACGCTAGGGTAAGGATTTAAGAGTAAAGAGAAGAGAACCTCTAGGTAAGATAATTTTCCTGTCTTAAATTTTTTTCTCGGACAAAGGAAAAGCAACATGAAAATTCATGCTCATAAACCAACCCTCAAGTAAGTGTGAGTCCCACATTCACGTCATGTTTTTGTTCTAAAACATTTATTTACTTATTCATTTATTTTTGAGTTGGAGCCTCACTCCTCCACCCAGGCTGGAGTGCAGTGGCATGCTCTCGGTCTCCCAAAGTGCTGGGATTACAGGCTGAGCCACTGAGTCCAGCCCGTTCGAAAACATTTAAACAGAGGATTTAGCTTCAAGTTGCCCAGGGTTAGAGTGACTTCAGAAAATTTCCAAAAGCATATACAACTCTACTCTGGTGAAATACAACTTCAATGTGTCCTCAAGAATTTCCTCATATCAGGTTTCCAGAAATATCAGGAAATCAGAAATCAGTACCCCCCCGCCCCCGTGTCTCTCTCTCCCCCCTCCCCCCTCCCTCTCCTCTCTCTCCCCTTTCTCCCTTCCCTTTCTCTCTGTCTCTCCCTCCCTTCTCCTCTCCTCCCTCTCCTCTCTCTTTTCCCCTTCTCTCTCTCTCTCACACACACAAATAAGAAAAGAGACCATTTGTGAGAACCAGATGAAATAATGGACTTCACAATGAGACTCAACACTTTAGACTTTGTTACTCTTGCATCGTGTTGAGGATGCTCACAAAGTGTAAACCAACAGAGTATAATTTTCAAGCAGATAGAAGGAAAAATGCAATAATGAAAACCAAACTCCAATCACAAAGAAAACAATAAAATTAGTAATAGCAAAAAAGAAACAGGGAAACAAAAAACTCAGGTCAATTAGCACATAAAGTTGGTATGAATAAATGCAAATACAATAGTAATCACAATAAATATAAAAGAGTTAAACTCTCAAGTAATGTCATTTCCAAACTAGCAGGAGAATGTAATATGGACTCTAATCCAAAAAAGACAAGAAATTGGTAAAAACAAAAAAGAAGCAAAAACAAGCATCCCCCCCAAAACAACAAAAAACTAATAAAATACATCAGAAGAGTTGATGCAAATAAGTCCACATAACAACCCTAATTACAATAAATATAAATGGTTGAACTAAACTTTCTAGTTAACACAAAAATGACCAAATTATAGTAAAAATGAAAATACCTGCTTTTTAATTTTTTTTTATTTTTAAAGCAAGATTTATTGAGAGGACAAAAAAGCTCCCAGAGCAGGAGGGGACATGAGGGGGTTGCCTAATACCTGTTGTTTAAACTTTATATTATAAAGATGCAAAAGAATGATAAAAAGATAGGCCCAAATAATACTAAGTCAAAGAAAGCTATTTTATTACCAGATAATATGTACTTTTAAAGCAAAAGTATTGTTAGATGGAAAAAGTATTAAATGTAATGCAAAAATGATTACAATGATAAATGAACAAATTCACTGTTTTAGTGGATTTTAAAATGCAACTCTTTAGGAGCTGATAATTCAAAGGTCAAGAACATTGATATATTTGATCTAATAAACAGAGACTGATGCTCTAAAGTTACCCTTATGGACTCCACTGAACAAACGCAGTATTAAATATTTCATCATTACCCACTGATTTGCATTACCTTTGTTATATATGCTCTCCATGTGTATGAAGATCTATCTCTAGACTAGTCTCTGTATGCCTGCATTGAAATGATACTGGCATAATTGTTATAATTTCGCATAAAAACAATGGTAAGGCATCATCTTCACCTTGCCCTGAGGCCTGACACTTGTAAGGATAATACAGTTGAATGGATATATATATATGTATATGTGTATGTATATATATATATGTCTCCATTTTTTTCTCTATGGATTTGACAGGCAAATATTCACTTTTTGTTTATTCCTAAATTAACATAATTAAAACTATACTTTGAAATTTAAATCTATAATTTTTTAGTATTTAATTCCCACTTCACAATAATAAAGATCTTATCACGATTTTCCCATTGAACATGTGACATGGTTATTTTAGTTAAGAATTTTTATTTTTCTACTTTTAAAATATAAAATCATTATTTAAAAAAATGTAGTTAATTAAATACATATAGTAGTCTATTTCATCAAATTTAATGTTCATTTTTTTCCCCCCATTTCTCTATGTGATAGTTAATTTTATATGTCAACTAGTCTGGGTTAAGCGATGCCTAGATGGCTGTTAAAACATTATTTCTGGATAAGAGTGTTTCCAGAAGACATTAGCATTTGAAATAGCAAAATAAATAAGGAAGATTTGTCTTCAATGTGGGAGGGCATCATCCAGTTCATTAAGGACCCACCTGAATAGAACAAAAAAATAGAGAAAGGACAAATTCCAATTCTTTGTCTCTTTGAGCTGGGACATTCACCTGCCCTTGGTCATTAAAGCTCCTGGTCCCCTTAGAACTCTTCTGGCCAACACAATAGTACCATACCTCTTCTCATTTGTCTTTGTCCTCAAATTGGAAGTTACACCGTCACCTCCCCTGGTTCTCAAACCTTTGGACTTGAACTGCATCATACCACTTGGCCTTCCTAGTTCTCCAGCTTGCAGACGGCATATAATGGCACATCTTGGTTTCCATAATCATGTGAGCCCATTCCCATAAATCTCTACATATATACATTCTGCTAATTTTGTTTATCTGCATAATCCTGAGTAGTACTCTAACTCAGCAGTTCCCAACATTTTGGGCCCCCGGGACTGTTTTGTGGAAGTTTTTCCACGGATAGGATTGGGGGATGTGCAGTCAAACCTCACGGCTCATGTTAATCTGTATTTGCAGCCGCTCTCCAGCGCTAGCATTACTGCCTCAGCTCCACCTCAGACCATTGGGCATTCAATTCTCTTGAGGAGTGCGCAACCTAGATCTCTCTCATGTGCAGTTTACAATAGGTTTTGCACACCTTTGAGAATCCAGTGCCGTGGCTGATCTGACAGCAGATGGAGCTCAGGTGGTAATGTGAGCTATGGGGAGCAATTGTAAATACAGATGAAGCTTTGATGATTTGCCCGCCACTCACCTCTGGCTCTGTAGCCCAGTTCCTAATGAGCCTGGTATTGGTCTGTGGCCCCGGGGGTTGGGGACCTCTGCTCTAATGTATCTCTTTGTTCACTTTTCCTTTGATAAAATTTATGGTCAAATTTTAAAATTATAATTATTTGACTGGGTTCATTTTGGCTCAGTCTATAATCCCAGCACTTTGGGAGGCCGAGGCGAGTGGATTGCCTGAGACCGTGGGTTCGAGACCAGTCCGGGAAACTTGGCAAGACCTCATCTGTACAATAAATCAAAAATTAACTGAGCATGGTAGCACACACCTGTAATCTGGGTGACAGAGTGAGACTCCAACTAAAAAAAAAAAAATTATAATTATTCTACAGAATTTTGAAATACACTATTGCAGCTGAGAAGTCTATCTTCTGTCTGTCATTTGTAAGTAATTTGTTTGTTTTGCTCTGATTACGGTCAAGAATGTCACTTTAGCCAGGTGTGGAGGCTTTGGGAGGCTGAGGCGAGAGGATTGCCTGAGCCCAGGGGTTGGAGACAAGCCTGAGCATCTTGGCAAGACCTCATCTTTACAATAAATAAAAGAAAAATTAGCCAGGTGTGGTAGTGCGTGCCTGTATTTCCGGCTACCTGGAAGGCTGAGGCAGAAGGATCTCCTGAGCCCAGCAGGTCGAGGCTGCAGTGGCCATGAGCATGCCACTGCACTTCTGCTTGGGCAACAGAGTAAGACTCCAAAAAAAAAAAAAAAAGAATGTCATTTTATCCTTGATGCTCTTGTAGAGGTGAAAATATGTGATACCTTTCCCCATCTATCATAAGGGTCAGAACAGACACTCCTATAGCAAAATACAGGTTCATAAGAGAAAGCATGACAAATTTACTTAATCAAAGTTTTACATGACACTAGAGCCTTCAGAATTAAAGACCCAAAAGTTCAGGAAAAACGGTTTTTATGCTTAGGTTCAATAGAGAATGGACAGCCATGTAGAAATGTGATTGGACACAAGAGGTATGATCTACTGATAATAGACTGAGAAGAAAAACCTAACAAGGCCTGCCTGTTCAGATTCTTCTTTGTCTCTCTGTACAGCTTTCCTTTCTCCTGGGTATAGGGCAAGATCCCTCTGGAATCAGGGTCTTTAAAACTGCTATCAGAAACCAGTAGGTCAGATAATTTTTTCATGACCAGCTCCTACTCAAAATGGTCAGGGGAGGTTAGTGTAATGTTTCAAGGTTTTATGGCTGACTTTAGGGGAGAGGGCCTCTAATTTCTATAACCTACCTTGAAGAATTCTGATTTCTATGATTTGCTTCAGTGGAAGAGGTGGGGCAGGAAACAGGAAGGCAAAAGTCATAGACTTTACTTATGGGCCTTTTCTCTCTTTTTCTTGGTCAGTCTGGCTAGGGATCCATCAATCTTGTTTATCCTTTCAAAGAGGTAACTTTTTGTTGTACTGATTTTTTTCTGTGACATTCTTGTCTTCTATGTTCTATATGTGGGCTTTTGCTTTGGTGATCTGGATTCTTCTGCTGAAGT
>CAUYQG010207090.1:0-20429 GCA_963574415.1 Tarsius wallacei | reverse complement strand
AAAGAGAAAGAAGAGAGAGGATTCACCTCCCCAAAGTGGGGGAGGGGGACCAAAGCCAGGAAGCATGGCGACATCCATGGCTCAAAGAGCACATGGCCACACCAGACTCTAGCAAGGCAATGGCCGCTGATTGCTTGTGGTTGAGTCCTTTTAACCATTCCCCTTGATGGGGGGAGATCATTAAGGTGATTGAGTAGTGGTCTGCTTCCACGTCATCACAAAGGGGCAGGCAAGCGCAGGTACTGATGATGGCAGGTGATGGACAGCAGGAAGATGGGTGGGTTAGTCACATGATTGCTGCCATGGTGGGGCTTATCTGTGTCACATAGTTCAGAGGGCTGATTAGGTTAACCCTGGGGGAGGGGTGATTCCTGAAAGAGACTTGTTAGACATTTGCAACTCACAAATTCCTTGACCCAAGGTGGGGTGGTCATTTGGGCTATCCTGATCTTGTATCTGAAGGAGATTTGCCTAGGGGGGATGGGATAGGCTGCTGTTTGTCCTGCAGTAGAATGTCTGAATGCTTGCTAATCGCTATGCTGAGGCAAAAGACTAAAGAATAAACTAAGACTCTTCCAAGTTTCTATAGGCACCTTTCACCCTTGGACTCCTCTCTGTACTCTCCCACTATCCTGATGATGCTCAGATCCTCCCACCTTATTTCCAGGACTGCTTTCGGGGTCCCTCCTGAGACAGGTTGCCCTGGCCACTTTGGGCCATCTGGAGTACCCAGCAACGTGTGCAGCAAGGACCTCGACATCAAGGGGGTTAGTGGGTAGTCAATGACCCCATGCAGCACTTGGTCCATGGTGAGGGCCAACTGCGTAGGCTGGGGCTGGGGTCAGGGACTCGTCTGGGTCTGATCAGGAAGCAGAGAAGGGTTCTGGCCTTGAGGACACTCCAGCACTGGAGTGACTCCTCACCTCTGTTCTGGAAGAATTGGGTCTAGGGCTCCATGTCTCTGGCTGTTCCCTATAGAGAACTGGAGAAGCCATGACCTCCTCGCCTGCCCCTCAAACATTAGAGCGGCCCCTGGGGGTGGGGGGACACTGCCTCTGTATGACATCAGTCCCCACCATCCCACCCCGAACCCAGAGCCCCACGGCAGGCTCTCAGTGTTCGCCAAGCCAGCTGGGTCTTCCAATGCCCATCTCTGGGGCTTCCCTTCTGAGATTCATCCTCTTCCTCCCTCATCCCTCCCCTTCCCCCCACAAACTTCTGTGGTGGTGAGGAACATTGATGCCTCCTCAGAGGTAACATCTTTGTCAGTGTTCAAAGTGAAGAGTGAGGGAACTACAGAGGTGTCAGAAAGCTGGTTAAAAATAACCCTGTCTATTAAAAGGCAAAAACGTGGTGAGAACGCAGGGGCTGGGAGAGGGACCTGCCATTTGCCTGGGTCATGCTGCCGTCCCAGGAAAATCAGCCCTCCCCAGACTTAGTGGCCCAATTGGATGCCCCAAGCCATGCTGGTCCTGTGGGTGGCAGCCCCAGCTGCCCAGCGGGTGTCTGTGTCAAGCTGGCAGGAGGCCAATTTGCTTTTTAATCTTGCTGCCTTGACACATACCAGTTTTTAAATCAAGGAATGTGTCCTCCCAAATGAACAGGCTTTCACTAGGCACCGCATGTGGCTTTAAAAAGTAAAAAGCAGCTGGGTGCAGTGGCTCACACCTGTAATCCCAGCACTTTGAGAGGCAGAGGTGGGAGGATCGTTTGAGCCCAGGAGTTCGAGATCAGTTTGGGCAACATAATGAGACCTCATCTCTACAAAAAATTTTAAAAATTAGCTGGGCATGATGGTATGCGCTACTCAGAAGGCTGAGGTGAAAGGATCACCTGAGTTCAGGAGGCTGTGGTGAGCTGTGATCGTCATGATCATGCCACTGTACTCCAGCATGAACAACAGAGTAAGACCCCGACTCAAAAAAGAAATTTTTTTAAGCAAGAAAAGAAAAGAAACGGCTTTTATTCCAAGGGTGTGTCATGAGTTTGAACTGACTCCATTATCAGGGCATCTGTAGTCAGTTTCCTCACAGAGAAACTGTCATCTCTGACACCCATGTCAACATCACCCAAGGGGTCCCCAGGGGACCCAGGACCACAGTCTTGGCGTGGAGAGGGAACCATCTCACATAGACTTCCATTGCAGAGACAGGGATGGATGGAAACCTCTGGAGAGCCAAGGGTCCAAGGAATGTCAGGAGCAGGGAGGAGGACTGGAGGGTGAGGCCTGGCTGCTTGCAGCCAGCTGAGGCAGGGACAGGGCGGCACTGGAGTCACCCCATTCTCTCCCCACAGTGGGTCATGTGCATCTCCTCTCCTGCTGCACCCACGGTCCTCACAGGTGCCAGAGTCAATCCCTGCCTGAGACGCCCAAGCCTCCATCACTCTTGGGCCCAAGGTTTGTGCTGCCCTGCACAGTCCTCAAGGCTCATCCTGGCCTCCCTCTGCAGCCCCTAACACTCACCCTCACCCATCTGTGTGCCCCAGAATATTGCTCTTCTGGACCTCTGCGGTGCCCTCCTAAAAATGGGCTCCTCGTCCTAAAGACCACAGTCTCCCCCTTCTCTGGAATCCTCATTGATCCCCCAGGCTTAACTCACAAGTATTCCCTTGACCTGAGGCTCCCGGCACTCTGCAATCCTCTCCCAGAACTTGGCGACTTCCTCCCCGAGCTTTTGTGTTTCTGTCCATCTTTCTGACTATAGGGTGGTCTCTCAGGGTGTCGGTGCTCGCCGCCTGGGATCCCACGCTTCACAGACTAAACTCTACTGTGCACCAGCTGTCAGTCAGGCTCTCGATTAACGACTTCTCTTCAGGGTCTCTGAAGAGTTATCAGTGCTGGGATCACAGTCTTTTATGGGTGGTGCAAATCAAGGGTCCCCTCTCCCAGCCCAGCAGCTCCCAGGCGGGTCCTCTCCTCTCACAAAGTCTCCTCAGGCAGGGCTGTGGCCAAGCTGGCCTGCAAGCACTGTCCTCCATACACCATGCGCATCATGCCCCCCCACCGCCATGTCTACCGGCCACAGCCCCATGCTCCCATCGGAGCCCTGCCAGGTCCTTTGGCCACACCCACCACGCCCCATACCGTGCTCCACTCCCTGCCATGCCATGCCCATCCTGCCACATCCCCACCATGCCACGCCCCCATCTGAGCCCTGTGTGGTGCTTTTGCCACACCCACCTTGCCTCCTACCATGCCCCGTCTCCTGACACACCACACCCGGTGCCACGCCTGCCATGCCTCTATTATACCACGCCCCCATATGCACCCTGCCAAGTCCCTATGCCACACCTACCAGTCACCATGCCACTCCCCTGTCACACACCTACTACATCACACCATACCTTCACTACTCTGCCAAGTGGGGGTGGCAACACCCCCACTTCTCTGCCAAACCTGCAACTCTCTACCTCCTACTAAACCATATCCTCATTATGCCATGTCCCACCACACCTTGTTCCACCATGCCCCCTACTGCATCTTTGATGGCACCCATTCCCCTTCTATGTCATGCCCTCACCACATCACGCCCCCACCCCTGTCCATGCTCCTCCCCACTCCTGTCCATGCTTTATGGCTGCTGTCCATCCTCATCTCTCCCTGGGGACCCTCACTGGTCTCTGTCTCTTGGGAGGGGGTTACCCCCTTCAGTAACTCCTCTCCACCAGCATCTTAGCTCTGCTAAGGCCAGCCTGGACCATGCCACTTTCTGCTCTAAAGCCCTCCATGTCTCCCCTAGAGCTGGGAGGAAGGCTGTGTCCTTGGGCTGTCATTCAAGGACTCCACAGACAGTCCCAGAAGCATGGGCCCAGCCTTCCCCCGCCTCTCACATTCTCAGCCAGTCTGTGCCCAGCGGGGCCGCTCCTTCTGCTCCCCCAATCCTTATTCTCCCTCCACCCATCACAAAGCTGGGCTCAACCGCTCTTTCTCAAGAAGGCACCCTGACCAAAGTAGTTGAGGTGGTCTCCTAGGTTGTGGGGTGCGGTCGTTGTGAGTAATCAGTATATGTTTCTTTAGCCCTTGAAGGGGACAAGCCAGGGGCTGAGGGTCTCACCTGCACTGTAGCCACTGGGCACTGGCCTGGCCTATTGTGGGGGGCCAATATGTGTTTGCTGAATAGTAATAATGGTGGATGCCAACCAAGAGTGCTTAGTTAAGGAGAGATGAGAGCCCTCAGAAAACACCATGAGCGCCAAGTGCGCTTGGTCACAGAGGTTCACATGTGGTGTCACACGCGCACGGGACCTACCACACCCTCCTGACTTGTCCCCCAGGCCTGGCTTTGACCGCAGGCTCCCCCGCCCCACTGCCTGTGGGGCCGCAGCCTCCTTGAGAGGGTTGTGCTTGAGCTCCTCTCAGCCGCCAGCTGCTTAGAAATGGAAGAGATTACAAAATGAGCAAGCAAAACGGCTTTGAATAAAGCCATCAACAGCCCAAATGTGCAGACTAATTCAATTGCTGCACTTTCCAGCTCTGAAGTGTGCAGGGCCTGAGGCCTTTGTCAAGGCAGAAGGCAGAGCCCCGACTCCACTCGATGGCCACTTGTAAATTACCCCTGACTTCATCTGCACACAAGCATCTCAGTTCTCCTAATAAAATGTCACTGTCTGCTCTGGAACCGCCCAAATTCCCCGTTACACTTTGGAGGACAAAGGACAAAGGCAAACCTGGACCAGCGAGTCCTGGGCCAGAAGCACTTCCTGGGCTCCTGGGTCAGTGGCCACTCACAGGAGTAATCCGAACCCTGTGAGGTCACAGCTGCCAGCAGCACCGACCCACGCAGGGGTGTCTATTTTCTGTTCTGTGGGACAAATTACCCCTGCAGAAGACGACAAGACACAGTAATTATCCCAGGGTCTGGAGGGGGGAACTGGGAAGCAGCTCAGCGGGGTGGTTCTGCTTGCGTCTCTCTTGGGGGTCTAGTCTGAGCAAAGGCTGCCAACCCTGAAGGTCTGATGGGGTGGAGGATCCATGTCCACAGTCGGTCGTTAACGTGGCTGTTGGCCAGTGGCCCCTCACCACGTCAGCCTCGCCATAGGGCTCTTCATAATGTGGCAGCTGGTCTTCCCCAGAACATGGAGAGAGAGACAAAGAGACAAACAGAGATAGGGAGGGAGGGAGAGGAGGGAGGGAGAGAAGGAGGGAGGGAGGAAGAGGAGAGAGAGAGAAAGAAGAGAGACAGAAAAACAGAGAAGAGAGAGAGAAAGAGAGAGAGCAGAGAGTCAGGTACCCGGAATGGAGCCTAGGGTCTTTGTCACCTGGCCATGGGAGTGACTTGTCACTACTTCTGCCAAGTCTGCTGGGGCTGAGGTGTGAGCACCAGGAGGTGAGGTCCTGGGGGCCACCGTCAGGACTGGTATCCACATGGGTACTCTCTCTCCATCTTACAGATTAGAAAACCGAGGCTTAGACCACACAGGCCACCAGGGCAGCCAGTGGGCAGAGGCGGGAGGGACCCTGGCCTTTCTGACTCGAGGTCCACGGACTCCCACATGTCATGGGGTGAGCTCTACTCCTGCGGCTGCTGCTCACAAGGGACCTTGAGAGAGTCGCCCAGTGGCCTGGGCCTCAGTGGCTCCATCTCTTCAAAAGGGCCTCTAACCCCCAGGATATGATGGCCTTGGTACCTGTGGGGACAAGGGACAATGGACAGGGAAGTCTGAGAAGAAAACTGAATTCCACACCTGTGAGGAGGCCACGGGGCCCAGTCGGGTTTAGGGGCGCTCAACCTGGAAGCTGGCACTTGGCTGTACAAGCCTGTGTGTGAAGGCAGGGAAACTGAGGCTCACAGGGCTAAATGACTGCAACCAGCCTGCTTTTCCAACAAGCCAATGCCCATAGAACTGGCGCTTGGGAAACTTACATTTGTACAATGAGACCCACCCACTACCTGTTGATGGACTCCTCCTCCTCGCCCTTCCTAATTCCTGTTTGCCAGCTGGCACCTGGTTACAATGAGACGCCAAACCCCTCATCCAACCACCTGCTGCCTGTGTGCCAGCCCCCTTCCATGACTCTCCTGATTCCCTTCTCAGCTATATAAGCCCTTAACTTTCGCTGTGGAGGGGTTGGGGATGGGGAGTAGGGGGGGTAGGGGTGAGGACAGGTGGGAGAGAGACAGATTTGAGGTTTGCCTCCCATCTCTCTGGCTGACGTCACCCATAAACTAATAAAGCCTCACCAAGTGTCCTGGCTCCTTCCTGTCATCCCAGCACTTGGGAGGCTGAGGCAGGAGGATCACTTGAGCCCAGGAGTTTGAGACCAGCCTGGGCTATACAGTGAGTTCGCGTCTCTACAAAACTAAAAAATTAGCCATGTGCTACTCAGGAGGCTGAGGTATGAGGATCGCCTGAGCCCAGGAAGTCAAGGCTGCGGTGAGCTGTGACCGTGCCACTGCATTTCAGCTTAGGCGGCAGAGTGAAACCCTGAATCAATAATAATCATAGTATTAACAACAACAATAACAAAGCCTCTTCCCTGGTGATATTCATCATCTCAGTGATTGCTTTCTGTGTGGTGAGCACCTAGCCCTAGACCAAACCCCTGGCTTCGGATAACACAACTCACCCAAAGTCAGCCCACTGGTCGGGATGGGGTTGGGAGTCAGATCACAGGGACCCTGAGTCCCAAAGTTCTTCACTGCAGGCTTCTCCCATGGAGGATGGAGGATGTGACTCTAAGAGCTACAGAAAGGGAACTGGTGAAGGCCTGTTCTGGGCCAAGTCTGATCTACCCCTGGACCCTCACGGCCACCACCTGAGGCAGATGTCATTGTCATCACTCCACTGAGGTGAGAGGACATGAAGGGAGGTGACTTCCCCACAGGGAGAGCTGGCAGTCAGCCTGGGCCCCACCCGGACCCCCAGCCTTAGTTGGTGTATTCCCATTGCCTTCCCTTTGCTACCACCTCTCTGCGGCTCTACCCATGTCTTGTGAGGATATGTCAGGTAGACCAGTTGCTGCGACAAACACCCCCATGCCTCAGAGGCTGAAAGCAAAGTTCTCACTCACACAAGAAGCGCCTTGCTCACAGCTGCCCTGCCCCTGAGGCCTGGAGTCCCTCGATTCAGCCCTGGCGGGGCAGGGAACCAACGAGGGACCCTCCTGGAAGGTTTAGGGGATGGCATCATTTCTGCCCTGTTGGTCAGAAAATGGACATATGAACCCTCCTGGCTGCAAGGGAGGCTGGGAAATGGGGTCCAGCCACATGCCCAGGGAGAAAAGGAAGCAAGAACTGAGGGACTCTGAGCACCCCTGTCTCCTTGGACTATCTGAGTCCTTACTGTTCCCACGAGGTTGCAGGTCCCAGGGAGGGAGCTTAAACCCAGTCCCGTGTCCTGAGTGATCTCAGGACTTCCAGCCATACTGCGGCACAGACGGCAGGCTCTGGCTGACTTGTGTTGGGGTTGGATTTTTCCAGTGATAAGGCCCTGGTTCTTCCACCAAACTGACGACTTTGGTCTTGGGGAAGTCCAGGTTGCTGAAGCTGCCCAGGCTGTGGTGGCCTGCTATCTTCTGAACGTGACCTCCAGGCCTTGGCGTGGGAGCTCAGCCAGTCCAGTACCAGCAAAGCCAGGCTTGCTCCCTCCATACGGAGCAGAGCTTCCTGTTGGGCTGGTGGGTTCCGGACCCCACGAACTGCCTCTACCAGCCAGTCCCTCCAATATTGTGGTTCAGACCAGTCTCAGCAAGGAGCTGAAGGGAGCTTCTAAGCCCCTGGACAGAGCATGTCATGACTTTACTCACGACCCACAGAAGGCCCCCATCTCACTCAGAGTCAAGCCAACATCTGGGCCCCCAGTGCTGCCCACCACCCTGGCTCCTTGACCTTCTTGCCCACCCCTCTCCTTCTGCCTCCCTCTGCTTCCTCCCTTCAATGCCTCTAGCCTCCCTGTTGCCTCTAAACATGCTAGGTCTGCTCCCACCATAGGGCCTTTGCATGTATTGTACATCTGTACAGCCCTCCCATAACTCCTCAAGTCCCTGCTCAAATGTCCCTCATCCCCAAGGCCTGCGCTGACACTTATTTAAAATCAGAATCCCCCGGGTCTACCTTCGTAATCTATACAATGTACTCTGTGTATTAGCACTTATCAGGTACTGGTTTTTATTGATACCACATCCCTCTTGCAGCGTGTGTGTTCTGGGCTGGGGGGACATTTGTCTGCCCTGGTGACCACGATATCCCCAGCACCTGGTATGGAGGATGTGCCTATTATCTGGCTGTTGAGTAAAGGTAAAGAACATTCTCCTCCTTGCCAGGCTCGGTGGCTCAGCCTGTAATCCTGTGCCTTGGGAGGCTGAGGTGAGTGGATTGCCTGAGCCCACGGGTTCGAGACCCTCCTGGGCAACTTGGCGAGACCTCATCTCTACAATAAATCAAAAAATGAGCCGGACATGGTAGTGCGTGCCTGTAGTTCCCGCTACCTGGAAGGCTGAGGCGGAAGGATCACCGGAGCCCAGCAGGTCGAGGCTGCGGTGGCTGGGAGCGTGCCACTGCACTCCAGTCTGGGCGACAGAGTGAGACTCCAACTCAAAAAAAAAAAAAAAAGAACATTCTCCTCATGGTCACGTCCTTGTGCAGACAGTCTGGACTGAGCACACGAAGACAGCAAGCGCTTTCCCACCCCAGTGAGGGGCCCGGCTCATCTCATCCTCTGCCGTCCCCACTGTTGACCTGCTGCCTGGGCTGTGCCTGCGTCTGAGGAGAGGTGTCAAGACCCATCACTTTGGTCCCATTTCCCAGTCCAGGTCCCCAGGAGGCTACCTTGCTGCAGTACTTCCCCCTCATCAAGAGCCCCTTGTCCTGACAGCCATCCCTGCTGCTCCTGGCGAGAGGCTCATCTTTGAGACCTCACTCCCCAAACAAGTGGCTTTGCCGAAAGGCCAGGCTGGCCACCACATGGCTCTGGCCCTGGGACGGCTCAACATTTCTCTGTGACAACATTCTCAATTGAGAAGGGGATGCCAGTAGGACTTGAAAGCCCCAGGGGACTTGGGAGCCAGCTAGGGCTCCATCTCTAGGAGAGCCACAGAGGCCACTGAAGGATGGACTAGCCTACTTCACACTGACTCGGTGGCTGGACCAGGATGGCCAGAGGCATCCCCGGGGCTGGAGCAGCCCATCCCAAGAGGTGGTCCCGGGCAGTGGGCAGCTTAGAAGCAGTCGTTGGCCCCAGCTGAGTGAGTCTTTCGTCATAAGTAGAGCAGGCAGCATGGCCACCCCACAGCATCTGCATGTGACACCCATGTGTCTAGCTAGGTCGGCTCCTTTCTTTCTTTGGGATGTGCTAAGACTCCCCTTGGTCCAGTCCCCAGGTCAGCTGGACCTTTCCCGCCATTTTCAGAAGCCTCCGGAAGAGTGGGCAACAGGGTGAGTCGGAGACCAGGATGCTGGGTCTCAACCCCATCCCAGCCAGGGAGGAGCGGGGTCATCATCACCCGTGCCCCTCACCTGTGCCCTCACCCATGCCCCCTCGCTTGTGCTCCTCACCTGTGCCCCTCACCTGTGCCCTCTAGTCTGTGACCCTTCGCCCATGACCCCTCATCCATGCCCCTCACCTGTGCCCTCTCACCCATGCCCTTTACCTATGCCCCCTCGCCCATGCCCCCTTACCTGTGCCCCTCACCAGTGCCCCCTCACCTGTGCTGCCTCACCCATGCCCCCTCACCAGTTTCCTTCACCTGTGTCCCCTCACCTGTGCCCAGACAGAGGAGCTGAAGCCTTTGGGGATCGGCACTTAAGACCACCTCTGCAGCTGTTAATGTCCCAAGGTGACCCCCCAAAATGACTTTGGAAAATGAAGCATTTGTTTATTGATGGCCCAAAAGTGGGACAAGTGTCCTAACCCAAGGTGTGAACCCAGCATTGCTGGGGAAAGCAGTCACCCCACCTAAACATAAACAACGTTGCATTGCTGCATTCCCCAGGCACAGGCTTCCCCTCCTGCTTTGCGTTTTGGATTCACGTGTTTATTCATATGGAAAGTGCTTCCCCAGCCAATTGTGACATTTGGATACTGAGTCACTGTTTCAGTTCATCCCTGACATCCCACAAAACATGGGAAACATCAAAAAATAATATTGTGGACACAGTGTCTTGCTTACACATTTCCTGGAAATGATTTTAAAACTAATGAGCAATGTGAAATAAAAACGAATACAAAGGCACCCTCTCTTTCCGAGGGAGCAGGTTGGGTTGCTCCCTGCAGACTCCTGTGTGCGGGGGGAGGGGAGGGCTGTTTGCAGGGCTTGGAGACCTGCTGTCCAGTCCTTCCGGGGAGGCAGCCTCACTCTACCACACTTGTCCAGCCTGCCCACGCTTCTGAGTCCAGTCAGGGCAACCCCCAGAATATAAGGTTCCTCTGGCTTACGTGGCCATCCAGTGAGGCCAAATTCCCTTCTCGTTTCTCAGTTTCCCAACTCACTGTGAGAAGGGCTGTGCTCATTCATGGAGAGCACATACTCCATTTCTTCTCCCTCTTTCTCTCTGTGCTTGTCAACATCCTCTCTACCCTCTATAAGACCCACCTTCCCCATGAAGATGTCGGTGGCATTTGCCGCCCTATCTTCGCTTTGGGGACCCAGATCAGGGTCTTTTCCTGGGAAGTGGGAGAGGCAACACCAGGACCCAGGCAAGCCACGTCACGTCACCAAGTGCAAGGTCTGTGTTCATGCGCTGAGGGTAATAGCACCTTCCTTGGAGTGCCAGTGTGGGTTAAAGATGAGCCGTGGAGTGGGGCCATGCCCACCAGCAGCAGCAGCAGCCCTGGGAGGTGACTTTGAAGCAGGCTAGCAAACTCAGCCATGCAAGAGGAAAATTACTAAGTCAGAGGTCAAGAAGCCCACCACATGCCTTGTAACTAACATGGAACTGACACAACTTCCCTGGAACTGACATGGAACTGACACAACTTCCTGGAACTGACACAACATCCCTGGAACTGACAGGGAACTGATACAACTCCCTGAAACTGACAAGGTACTGTCATGGAACTGACCCAACTCCCTGGAACTGACACAACTTCCCTGTAACTGACATGGAACTGACACAACTCCCTGGAACTGACATGGAAGTGACATGACTCCCCAGTGACTTCCCTGGTAACAAAACCAGTCCAAGCCACCTTATTCCAACATGCAAGGGATTTTACCTAAACGAACCCAGAACACGCTAGTTAACAGCCAACCCTCCCTACCACAGAGTGCAAGTGCATCTCCCTCTTGGAGATCGCCCACCCTTCCCTGTCAGGTGTGCACTTTCACTTGTAATAAACCTCTTTCCTTGACTTTCTGCGACTCGCCCGTGAAGTCTTCCCTGCAATGGAGTCAAGAGCGCAGCCCCAAGTATGGGTTGAGGACTGTACTTCTTGGGAAGAGAACCCCTCAATGAGTCAGCTGGCAGCACTGAGCTTGACTAGGGAGTGCTGTCTTTCTCCTGCCCAGGCAAAGCCCACCCTTCAGCCCACGGCCCTCAACCTCTCTGCCCTTTCCATTGACAGAGCGTATCCTCACTTCCCACCCTGTAGATGAGCTGAAGTTGCCTCCAGCCGGATAAGGTTCCTGGAATCACCTGGCACAAGCTGCATGCGCCCTCCTCCTGGGATGTGTTCAGTCTCCCTTCCTTCCTCCTGTCGACCCTTCTTCATCCCCCAAATGCCCTCCTAGCCTGCTCCCTGGAAGCCTTCTCCACCCGCCTGGCTGACTTATTTACTACATGGCACAGGAGCCCACATCTGGGTGCAGAGGGGCAACTTGGAGGTTCCAGTTGTGGTTCCAGCCCCTGCAGCAATCTCAAAGGTCAGTCTCCTCAGTCTCTGAGCCTCCGTTTCTCCACATGTATGTGGAAAGCAGAAGCCAAACCCAGAGGCTTGCTTGGGTCTCTCTCCCTGTGTCCAAGCCTCTCCACCTCCCTGAAGCCAGGACCAGGCTTCTTTTTTCAGAGCCTCCATCTAGGTGCTTAACCACTGGTTTCCACATCTGTTCTGGGGTGCCTTGCAGGACTCTGTGTCCCTCTCTGAGAGAGGCATGCTGCAGACAGTAAGTAAGGATGTCCTGGCTGGGGCAGGTTATTCAGTGCAGGTTAAACATAGATAAATGAGTTTCTTGTAGGCAGGTAAAATTAAAACAGGGTAAAGAGTCAGACATCTTTCTTATCTATACACGACCTTCAACTGACTGACCAGGTACATCAGACCTGACCACCTTGCAGGCTTGAATGTGGATTTACCAATGCAGTAAATCACAGACACAGTAGGGATTACCCAAAACACAGACACGATGTTCTAAGAAAAGCCCAAATATAGTTAGGCAACAAATTTCATTATTTAGAATGTCCTTGTGACCTTAGAAGTTGGAGAGATGGTTATCAAAACCCATGATCAGACACCTGCAGCCCTCTTAGTTCATAGAAGTTCATAAACACATCTTAGTTCATAGAAAGTAGACAGACAGTCATGAAAACTCGTGATCAGACACCTGCAGCCCACTCCCTTAGCTCGTGGTTTGCTTAATCAGGTTTAAAAGTATAGGCTGGGCACGGTGGCTCAAGCCTATAATCCCAGCACTTTAGGAGGCCAAGGCAAGAGGATTGCCTGAGCCTGTGGGTTTGAGACCCGCCTGGGCAACATGGTGAGACCTCGTCTCTACAATAAATCAAAAAATTAGCTGGGTGTGGTAGCGCGCGCCTGTAGTTCCGGCTACTTGGAAGGCTGAGGCGGAAGGATCGCCGGAGCCCAGCAGGTCAAGGCTGCGGTGGCCGGGAGCGTGCCACTGCACTCCAGCCTAGGCAACAGAATAAGACTCCAACTCAAAAAATAAATAATTAATTAAATAAAAAATTTAAAAGTATACAAAACTTCTTGTCAAAGGCAAACACATGTCCTTTCTCTTAAGGCACCCATGCCCATTGGGTACGTCTCTTTCTTTCTAATGAATGTCTTAAATTCTACTTGAGACACACTCTGAAATGCTTTTCTGTGGCGAAGTCGAAGAACTCATGAGCAACACACTGCACTCAAACCCAGCATCAGCCCTGTGACCAGTACCCATACCAAGGGTTCCCCCTTCGACATAGTTGCCCCTGGCCCCCCAGACACCCTGGTCCCTACAGTCCACCTTGGTGCAAGGAACCCGGAGGCCACTCAACCCCAGGAGGAGAGCAGATGAGGGCACAGAGCTGCTGCAGTCCATAACTCACAGACCACTAAATTAATTACCACAGCAGAAGTACAGAGAGCACAGCTGCCTCTTGGAAACCACCTCCCGTGCAGACAGCACTTGGATTTGTGAAAATATTGAACCCGTTAGGAGGAAAATGAAAAAAAGCCAGACAGGCTGCTCCTCCGCCTGGCTGCAGGCACGTCGGGGGGAGAGCAAATGCTATCTGCCCTGCCTGGCTCCTTCAGCCCAAGATTAATGGCACCAGGGTCTGGAGAGGGGCAGGTCTCCAATTGCTGGCCAGGCTGAAACCTCGTGAAATACGATATTTTGTGATCTGTGTACTGGTCATGTAAATTAGTGTCCTTAAAGGGCTTTTACATGTGTCTTTGCGTTCCTGCAGAAAGCCAAGCATGCCAGACAGAAGGAGGCAGAAGGGTGAGTATTCTGCAACCTGGAGGAGCCACCATTTACCGCAAGAGCAAATGTGGGGCTTTCTTCTCCCTCAGCTGATGGGCACGAGGTGACCTGGGAATTTGTTGGCACTGCTGTAGTGCTGGGAAGTGTTAATCACCCGCTCTTCTGCCCCCAAGAACCCTGGATTTTCTCCAGTGGTGAGGAAAGTCAGGGGAAATCAATTTAGCCCTAACAGACCTAGTGTGTCTGGGAGTTGGTGGAAAATCAGCTTCCTCCACTTTCTCCTTTTCCTCCTCTTCTCCTTTTTCTTCTTCTTCTACCTTTGAGTCAGGGTCTTACTCTGTTGCCCATGCTGGAGTGCAGTGGCATGATTGCGATGATTGTGGTTCACTGCAGCCTCGACCTCCTGGGCCCAGGCGCTCTTCCCACCTCAACCTCCGAGTAGCTGGGACCAGGTAATTTTTTAATTTTTTGTAGAGACAAGGTGCCGCTATGTTGTCCGGGCTGGTCTCCTGGGCTCAAGCGATCCTCTCATCTCGGCCTCCCAAAGTGCTAGAATTCCAGGCGTGAGCCACCACACTCAGCCCTGCTGCAGGTTTTAGACAAGCCAGGCTCGTGAGGGCTCCAGGGCCTGCCACCCAGAAGACCTTCTGCGGTGAGGTCCTGGAGAGCACCACTGTCGCACAAGGCCAGAAGAGGGACACACTTGCATGCAGCCCCAGAGTGGGAGATGCTGACTGACTGTCTGGAGGCCAACACCCCTCCAATACGTGCCTCCCCTATGGTATCCATGTCCTTCTCTGCTCGGGGTGGGGTCTGTCAAGCTCACCCCGATCCTCTGCCGTGCAGGGCCCTATGCAGTAGCCATTGGAGTGGACATGAGCAGAGCATCCCCTGTCTCTTGACTGTCCTCTCCAGTCCCTGCTTGGTTTCCTTCCTCCCTCCTCATCCATCTCCCGAAGACAGCCCACCTCCTCCTCCACCTCCCCAATTAGGTCTTCCAGGAGGGATGAGTCTGCAGCAGGTGTTCCTTGTTCAAGCTGTCGTGATGGGTTTGGGGGAGCATGGCGCCTCTGGTATAAATGAGAAGGACTGTGATGACAAGGGCAGCATTGGCAAGCAGAGGGATATTCCACTGGTGTCAGTTTATATGGAAATTACATATGCACCAGCTCAGTGCACCAATGTCGGAGCAAAAAAATATAGCAGGGACAGCCCCGCCCTGCCCCCCACCAATAGCTGTCTCCCTCCGGCCCGGTAGTTGCACTCCTGGGCGCCCACATCTTTAATCTTCCTGATTCATTTTCCTGCCTTCAATGTGGCATATTAATGTTAGGTCAAAAAGTATTTCATCAGTTATTCCGAAGGTCTTATTTCATTTTTATTCAAGAATGTGTAATCTCCAGAAAAAATAATTACATATGAAAGCAGCGGTGCAGCTCTGTCCTGAATTCACAGAATCATGAAATCTCAAAGCCAGGAAGGGAGGTTAGATCCAACTCATCTGTTTCACACTGGCGAAACTGAGGCCCGGAGCAGCGCAGGGGGCGGCATGACCTACTCAACGTGTGAGTCTTTGCCTAAAGTCAGGCCTGGCATCCACCCCAGATTCCTTATAGACCATGAGGGGTTTTAACTTGGTCATCTCATTAACGAGTAAGCTTCCTGGGCCCGGAGGTGATTCCACAAAGCAGACAACCCTCTTTCAGAGATGCTGTAACGGTCAAAACCATTATTGACAACTGAGCATTCCTGGAGCCGGGCCCTATGCTAAGTGCTCTAATGTGCATCACATCATTGAACCTTCAACTGCTATGGTTGTTCCTAGTTTACAGATGGGGAAACTGAGGCACGGGACCTTTTGGACAAGGCCACACAACTAGTGAGTGAGGTGCCAGGATTTGTACTCATTTATCTACCTCTAAAGCTTGTTCTCTTCACAAGCATGCTACACTGCCACCAGGGAAATTATGGCACTAAGGCAGCATTCACGGCTTCCAAGGTCTCATTCAGCTCTGAGAGCCCACAGGATATCTGAACATATTTCGAGGGCACTTCAGGGTAGCCACAAAGGACAGCATTCATTTTCTATTGCTGCTGCCGTAACAAATTGCCCTAAATTTAGCAGCTTAAAACAACACGCACATGTCATCCCACAGCTCCACAGTTCAGAAGTCCGTTGAGTTTGGCTTTTTTTTCTGCTTAGAATTTCACACGGCCACACTCAAGATGTCAGCAGGGCTATGTTTCTTTCTCAAGGCTCTGGGAAGAAGCCATTTCTTTGCTCATTTAGGTTGTTTGTAGGACGATCCCCGCTCTCTGTTGGCTGTCTGTGGAGGGCCATCTCCAGCATCTGGAGGCCAGTCCCAATCCCTGGCTCATGGGTCTTCCTCCACCTTCAAAGCCTGTGACAGCACTCAAGCCCCTCTTGCATTTAGAATCTCTCCTGCCTCTTCAACTCTGAGGTCTAGATTCTGGTCTTTTTTCTCTTCTCCAAATTCCTAAGAGGCTTGGGGAGTCAAGCCTAATGAGGACTCACCAGATGAGGTTTTGTCACTCCATTACCCTGAATACTGAAGTTTGTTTTCCAACCAGACTCTGCCACAACAGATAAAAAAGGAAATCAAAGTGTTTTATGACTCCCAGACTCTGGGCACCTTGTAAGACACTTATCTATCTTCTCTGATGTCTGCTACATATAGGACTTCACCTACATATTAACAGAGTTTAAGTTATCCCACCCCCTTATCTGAACAAGACATCTCCTCTACTTATTTCCAAAATTCTGTAGATAGAACCTACACATTGCCAGTCAAGAAATCTTTGAATCCACCTATAACCTGAAGTCCCCCCACTTGGAAATGTCTTGCCTTCCCAGACCAAACCAATGAAAATCTCATATGTATTGATTTACAGTTTTTGTAACTTCTGCCTCCCTAAAATGTATATAACCAAACTGCAATTCAAGACTTCTCGGGTCTGTGTCCTGACAGAGTAAACCATCTTAAAATATTTTACAGAGGTCAACCTCTTCGGTTTCCCTCCCACTGTGGGAGGTTTTCTGTCCTCTCAATAAATCTTGCTTTCTCAAAAAAAAAAAGAAAAGAAAAGAAACCAAGTTCACCTTCCTTAAAGCAACAATAACAACAAAAACCAAAAATAAAAATATATATATTTTACAGTTAGGCATCTGTGGTCAACACCTTTCTGACCCTTTGCCTTCTTCTCCCACTTTTAAGGACCAGTGTGATGGCATTAGGCTCACATAATCCAGGATAATCTCTCATCTCAAGGGTCGTACCTTCATCCACCTGCAGAGTTCCTATAGTCAGGTGATGTAGCATGTTCACAGGTGCTGAAGATGGTAACATGAGCGTGTCTGGAAGTCCGTTGTTCTTCCTACTGCTTCTGTAGAGATGAGGACCCTCTTACTAGGCAGAACATCAAGGGATCCTTGAGAAGGCCTGATATAAGAGTCTACATGTACCCTTGGGCTGCGCTGGTGGCTTGGCCAAACCAGGGACTTGGAAGGAACAAGATCAAAAGGCTGAAGACAAGGAGGCTTGGGGAAGAGATGTATGTTGAACCTCTCTCAAAATGGCCCAATTTGTATTCAAACCCATTTGCCCAGCTCTGGCCTTGAATCCTCTGTGAATGGTGCCCTCAGGGCTGTAGCATCACAGTGCTGTCTGTACTCTGTGGGGATGCTCACCAGAAGGCCCTCACCAGAAGGAAGCTCTTCTTAATCTCAAGATGAGTCGCCTCCTTCCTCATTCTTTCCTATGCTTGCCCAGTGTCCCACATGCCCAAAGCGGCCATCTTGACAGGGATGAAGGCTATGCATAGAATCAAAGTTGAGCACTCATGTTTATCAGGGTCAAACTGGCTTCACCATAATGTGTGCTCAGTGTTCAGGCAACAGTAAACCATCATTAGCCTCTTTGATGGCTTAGACCATGTCTTCCCAAGAGACACAAAGTGCTAACCCCCAGCACCTATGAATATAAACTTATTTGGAAATAAGGTCATTACAGAAAAAATCAAAGTAAGAAGAGGTCATTAGAATAGGTCCTAATGTAATAAGCTTGTGTCCTTATAAAGTGGGGAAATTTGAACACAGAGACAGCTATACACACAGGGAGAGATGTCATGTGAGGATGAACGCAGAGATAAGAGTTGATGACAGGTGGGGTGCAGTGTGAGGCCCCATGTGTTCTTTAACTCTGCCACAGAAAAGAATTTCAGAGTGAGTCCCAAGTATAGTTTAAGACAGAATTTTATTAGAAAGAAAGAGGCATGCTCAAGAGAGAGCATGGGTCCTTTAAGAGAGGGCACATGCTTGCCTTTGACAAGATGCTTTATGTACTTTTACAACCATGAGTAAGCAAGCTATGAGTTAAGAGCAGTGGGTTGCAAGTGTCTGATCATGAGTTTTGATGACTGTCTCTCCTCCTCCTGTGAGCTAAGAGAGTTGAGCTGCAGGTGTCTTGTCATAAGTTTTGATGACCATCTCTCTACCTTCTGTGAGTTATGAGAGGTGGGCTGCAGGTGTCTTGTCATGAGTTTTGATGGCCATCTTTCTGTCTTCTATGAGCTGAGAGGGGTGGGCTGCAGGTATCTGGTTATGAGTTTTAATGACCATCTCTCAACCATCTATGAGCTAAGAGGGGTGGGCTGCAGGTGTCTAGTCATGAGTTTTAATGGCCATCTCTCCACCTTCTGTGAGCTAAGAGGGGTGGACTGCAGGTGTCTGGTCGTGAGTTTTGATGACCATTTCTCCACCCTCATGAGCTGAGAGGGTGGGCTGCAGGTGTCTGGTCATGAGTTTTGATGACTATCTCTCTACCTTCTAAGGTCATAAGGACCTTCTAAATAATTAAAGTTATTGCCTAGTTAGATATGACCTTTTCTTAGAAAATCCTGTTGGTGTTTTGGATAACTCCTTATTGTTTCTGTGCCTGGTTGGTCAGATGAAAGTCATGTATCAATAAGAAAGATGTCTGAACATTTACCCTATTTTAATTTTACCTGCCTACAAGAAGCTCATCTATCGTTGTCTAACCTGCAATGAATAACCTCCTCAGATGGTAATGTGTAACTCCTGCCTCCTCACCCTGATTATTGATCTGTGTGTCCTGAACACTATGTGTCAGCTGTTGGATTAAAGGTGTATATTGCAACCTGTTAGAACTGTAGTCTGTGATGACTAAACTGTCTTTTTCCCCCCTTTTATTGCCAAATTTCTAACTTTTAATATGACTTACTCTCCAACCTGACTCTGACAGATAATGAAGAAAAGATCAAAGTATTTTTATGGTCCTGTCAAGCTGTCTTTTGGGACTCTAGGTCTTTTAAAACCATTACCATTACCTGCCCTTTCTGAAGTCAACCTCCACCACTCAAAGTTTCATCTACATATCAAGAAATGCTGTTTTGTTATCTTTTTCAAGCTGTCTAATTCCTTTACTGCTTTCAAGTTTCCATAGATAACTGTGCTGACTAGTTGTCAGTCAGAAAATCTTTGAACCCACCTACAGTCTGCTGACCCTGCTTGGAAATGTCCTACCTCCATGGACTGAACCAGTGTAAATCTCACATGTATTGATGTATAGTTTCTTGTAACTTCTGTCCTCCTAAATTGTATATAATCAAGCTGTAATTCAACCACGGTGGGCACATGTTCTCAGGAGCTCCTGGGGATGTAGGCCATGGGTCTACATCCTCAAGTTGGCTCAGAATAAACCATCCTATTTTACAGAGTTTGGCATCTTTTCATCAACACCTCTCAGACAAGAACTCATCCCTCCCCAGTAGGCCTGTAAAAATGAGTCTTTAATATACTTTTCCATTGTTCTCTGTAGCTGGCTACATTAACCCATTGTTCAACTGCCATCACTGCACAGTGAATCTGTGGTGAGCAATAGCATTGTATGGAATGGATTAAGGCTTTCAGTAAGTTCAGTCAGGGCCATTGCCTTACTAGACTCTGGTGTGCCATGTGCTCTTTGAGCTTTGGCTGTCACCATGCTTCCTGGCTTTGGTCCCCTTCCCCACCTTGGAGAGGTGAATCTTCTCTCTCCCTTCTTTTTCTCTCTCTAATTTACTTTTAAATAAACTTTTATTTCTTTAAAAAAAAAAAGTTCAGGCAGATAGGTAATGGCAGCTAGGGAAGGAAAATCTAAATCCCAAGGACATACTCTTCCATCAAGGGCAAGTTGCCTCTACTCCACAAAAGGGCTACAATGTGACCAGCCTATCCAGGCATGGCCTCAATCCCAGAATAGCAACAGTTTGGGGGCCTGATTAGACTTCAAAGTCTGCACTAACAAAGTGCCACAAACTGGCTGACTTAAACTGTGGCAGAATGCGGCAAATGCTCAAATATATTTCTTGTATGATTGAGTGAATGACCGCAGAAACACATGAGTAGCTGCTTCGGAATCAGCAGTTGGCCCTATGGCAATCACCTGGGATGACAGAATGTCTCCCACTAACCCTGTGGCAGAAAGGGGGGTTGGTAGCAGTTAAAGGTATTTCCTTTTGAAAGCCAAGCTGCAAGCTTTAAAGACCCGCCAGGCTGGTTTTGTTTGAATAGGACAAAAGGCCAGAGACTGATGGCTCTCATGGAAATGCAAAAGAGTAACTAATTCACAGACTTATTCAAAACCCCTCTTTTGAAATTGATGGTTTACAACCCAGCTTGCAGACCCTACTGCCTTGCATTTCCTGGAGACCATTTGTTCTTTGAAAAATCTGATTTTGCTGAGTACAACCTTGTAAGATTCCAAAGAGAATGTGTAATCGCTCAACATGACCCCCTCCCTTACCTAAACAAGGGTATAAGACCCCTCTT
>CAUYQG010207089.1:0-42572 GCA_963574415.1 Tarsius wallacei | reverse complement strand
GCCCGGCTAATTTTTTGATTTTATTGTAGATGAGGTTTCGCCTGCCGAGGCGGGTCTCGAACCCGCGGGCTCAGGCAATCCACTCACCTCAGCCTCCCAAGGCGCGGGATTACAGGCTGAGCCACCGAGCCCGGCTGCACATGATTTTTAAAAAAAGATGCTAAATGAAGACCCGTAGAAAGCACGGAGTCAGAGTGCATAAGAGTAAAAGGCCTTTCCTGCCCTGAAGGCAGCGCCCACCAACTCAAGATATACAGCCAGTAGAGGATGTTGGGAAAAGCAGACAGTCCAATTATCTGGAAACCCTAGTGGGCAGAAACTGAATCCAGAGTGTGTGCTTTGTGCCAAGAAAGCCAGGCATAAGGTAGGAGTTGAGAGTAGAGACCATGGATCAGATGAGTATTCTTAGGGTGACCTTGACAGGTCATTTTGAGTCTCATGCCTCAGATTTGCCATCGGGAAATTTGGGAAGACTCTGTATAGACAGACCTCAATAAGATTTTTTATGCTGATTAAATTAGTTATTGTTTATAAAGTGCTTAAAATATTACCCCATATTGCAAGTACTCACTGTTTGTGTATTTTTTTGTGTTTAAATAAGTAGTCTATAATTGGAACCCCCAAATAATAGTAATTTTATTTCAGGAATAAAAATCTGTGGAATAAAGTTGGGTTTGGGAATAAGAGGAGTCCATTGAATATTAACATTCCAGAAGACAACCCCAAAGACAATTAAGTTAGCACTCCAGAATACCTCACACCTCCTTTTTCTTGGTTTTGATGAGTGAGCATGCGGCCACTTTAATTTCTCAGCCCCTGTTGTAAGGGGACACGAAGGAATCCTGACAAAGGTGGAATGGAATCACTCCATAGAGAAATGTGTCATTCAAAATTAGACACTCATCTAGAATTTTGTAGGAAACAACATTTTTGCAAATTTTTCACTAGAAAAAATGTATCATTATGAAATAAAATATGGAACTTAGTGAGCACGTATTATATCCTTGGCACTGTTCTAAGTGTTTGAGTATATTAGTTTAATTTTCAAACAACCAGATTATGTCACACAACAAATACATATAAAGGCAAGCATTCTGGCACATAACAACGAGCTCCTTACCACCCCACTTTCAGGAGAGAAAGCCAGCAGCCTGTGTAGGATGGAGTAAAATGAGAAATGACTAGAAACAGGCAGAGCAGTAGACTTGTGGGAAACAAATTCAAACTGAATTTCTAAGAAATATAATAGCTATCAGGGTTTAGCAATATACCATGTTAAGTTACTAGATGACTATGTAACACATCAATATTATTCAGTCACATATTTGCTCATTTCAGCAGCAAAAAAGATCTAATTTATGTGCTTTAGGTATTCTCTGAAATTCATATGTACTTAGAGTTAGACAAAACTATAGAGAAGTTCTAGTTTATTTCTATCTTTGACAGAAAAAGAAATGGAGAATTCTTTCTCCTATTATGTCTTCCCTCTCAGTTTCACTGGGCTTTATTTTCTAGATTGGCTAATCAAAATGACCAGAGAATTTAAAACTTGCTGCTAGTTATAAATTATTACATACACAAAGTGAAAAGCAAGAGTTTGCCATCATTCTATGTTTATAATATATTTTGGAAACCCTGGGTTCAGCTATCTTACAAACTATTCACAGATCTACAGTCCATGGATGGGGATGGACCAGCCTGGTCCTCTGAGATGCAGATACTGAGATGGAATTACCAGAGCAAGAGATTTAGGGGAGAAATACCCAAGAAAGGCGCAGGGAGGGTGGAGCAGGGGTGTGGGGAAGGCAGAGCCTCGGACTGAGATGCAGGTCTGTCTCCTATGACGAGAAGTAGGGAAAGGAGAAAGGACCGAGGAGAGAGAGCCCCAAACCTCCGTTCAGCTTGGGGATCTTGGCCAAGTCAGTGGGGTACCTGAAAGTGCATGAACTGTTCAGAGTCCTGCATAGGGCAGGATGACCGGACTCCTGTACCTCTGACCCTGCCTGGTATAGCCATTGAGGGGACCGTGGCAGTGCTTGAAGGCTTCGGTGGCAGCCAGAGGCCATCAGTTCACTGTCCTCTTTGCAGCAGGAACATCTGAGCAGGCACACCTGCGACTCCACAAGGGCATAAACAATCATTTGCTGTCAGTAAAGACCAAAGGACTTGCGACAGTTTATGAGTGTGCCATCCTGCCACACTCTGAACCCTTTTTTCAGATGCTTCTAATGGGAAACTTCTAACAGTCTATCTGCCATGTTTCTTTTCTTGCAACAATTACTCCCCAAACCCTGTATTTAGAGAAAATTTTCCAAATGTAGATGTGATCGGGTTGAAGATGCTGCCATTCTGGTTCATGGGGCAGGTGAAGCATTCAAATAACTAAAGGCTCTCCTCCTTGTTTGAGCCATAGTGTGTTCCTGTGTTCAATTAACATTTACCACAAAGCAACATAAGCAAATATGGGCATGTGAAAGAGACTGTTTCAAGAACTATGTGCGTTTTACAAAGTCTAGCGATTAGGATGCGATGGAGTTTGTAGGAGATGAGGCTGGGGTTTAGAAAGGGAACAGGTCCTAAATGGCTTTACGTGCTCTGCTACAGAATTTGTGTTTTATCCTGAAAGTGACGGAGAGCCACGTCAAGATCCTATGCACAGGAATGTCATGGTCAAATTCATGGTTTAGAAGAAGTACTCTGTGGCTAGGTAAAAGATGGGACAGGCATAGAGACCAATTAGGAATTTTTTATTGTAATCCAGAAGAGAAAAGAAGACATCCACTAGAGTATTTAAGTGGGCGTGGTGATTAATTGGATGTAGGATGATCAGGAGAGGAGGAAGACAAGGCGACTTATATTTTTGGCCTAGCTTACTTGTTCTGAACATGTCTTGAGGCAGCATTGTCAGCATCACCCAGGAGCTCATGAGAAATATAAAATCTGAGTCCCCACTCCAGACTGACTGAATCCAAAACTGCTTTTCTAAAATGATCCCTGCGTGTTTTGCGTGAACAATAAAGTTTGAGAAACATTGGCCTAGGCCAAGAGTCAGTAAACTTTTTCTGTAATAGACCAGATAATAAATAATTTTAGTTTTTTGCACACTCAGTCTCTGTCGCTACTACTCACACGGCCCGTTCTAGCATAAAATCAGTCATAGACAATACACAAATGAATGCCTGTAGTCACACTCCAATAAAGCTTGATTGAAATATCACCAAAATTTGAATTCCGTAGAATTTTCACATCACAAAATCATGTTCTTTTGGCTTTTTACTGCCATGTAAAGAATGTGAAACCATTCTAAGCTTGTGAGCTATACAGAAACTGGTGGCAGGGCAGATTGCACTCCTGGCCCCTTTTACCAGCCCCTCGTCTAGGTAATGAATCAGTAAAGGAAACATTGACACAGGTGGGAAATACAAAACAATTTGGTTTTGGTGTTTGTTGAGGTCAGTAAGTTAAGTATGACACCACTTTTTGAACAAATATGAATATTGGAGGCAAACCATGCTTTATTAGAAGGCTTTTGTAATTTTATGCTGAAAAATGTGTACCTGTTGTCTAATTTCTTCTGCTAACTTTTGATTGATCCATGTCCCCCATGGGGACAGAGAAAACCAGTTCAGCGTATCTCACCCAGTAGGTATTCAAATAGTGTTTGATCGATGCCATCGAGATAGAGTATTTACTCTTATTAATTACGCAGACATTTCCAGCAAAATTATGGGAACTGTCCATGTTTTTAATGCTAAGCAAATAATTTTTCAGCACTGTGTCAGACATTAAACCACTCTTCAGGTAAAAGCAGAATACATGACAACAATTTATCAGCTCTTCTGTTGGAAATGTAGCAATGTCCATTCTTGTCTTGTTTTCTCTCTTCACCCTCCCAGCGTTCTCCATCTCTGGTGAAAATAGTCAAGTGGTCATGATCGCCATCTCTGCTGCAGTGGCGATCATCCTCCTCACTGTTGTCGTCTATGTTCTGATTGGGAGGTGAGTTAATGGTCTGCTTTACTATTTACTTTCATTATTGCTTTCTTTGCCCCCCTTGATTGCGATTAATGTTTGAAGTTTGTGGCCAATCAAGTATTTTAACAAATTAGAATGACTCCGTGTATATTCTGGGTCCTCTTTCTCCTCTTCCCCATCCTTAGTTCTGAGTTTCTGCTTTCCCTTCCATTCCTGTCTCCACTCTAACACACACACACCACCCCACTTCTCTCTCTCTTGACCCCACTCCTGGTTTTCACTTTCCTTTCCCAATTATCTCCTCACTCCTCAAATAACCCCAGATCTCCTTGACACTTTCTCACCCAGAACACCGGTAACACTGCACAGCACCAATCATTACCAATGGAGACTTTATCCTTCTTTTTTTTTTTTTTTTTAACAGTGGTTGTTAAAAAATACTATAAACACATTCTGAGGCCATTATAAAAACGGCACTGGAGGAGTCTGCACGGTGGGAATCGGCTCTCCATATCTCCTCATTAGGCAGCCCTCCGGGGTCCCCCGAGAAAGAGGCTTTCTCGAGGATTTAGAAAGTATGAAGTCATTAAACTTTCACTAAAGCATTTAATTGTTTGAGGAAAATGCTTCGTTTTGTGTGCTTTGCACATTCTGAGTATAGATCATTGTTTTAAGTATGCTCTCCTTACGTGTTCCCTCCCTGTGATCTACCTCTAGGTTTTGTGGCTACAAGTCAAAACATGGTGCAGACGAAAAAAGACTTCACTTTGGGAACGGGCACTGTGAGTTTCTAAACTGTGCTTTTTGTTTGGTTTTGCCTTTTTTGTTTGAGCAGTTGTTGATTTATAACTGGGCAACTTCCTCCTGATAAATTCAAAGTAATTATATTGAAAAAATAAGTATATTAAATTTATTTCAAAGGGAGACGGAAACCCACGACTCTGCATTAAGTAATTTTTACATGGCTACATTTCAGCATACTGAAGCTAAAAAGTAAAGGGTGACTTGTGGTTTATATTTAAATAATGCATATGATGGGTAAGAGAAACCATAGTCAGCCTGCATGGCTGAAATGCAAAGCGTATCTTCCATTTCCTTATTACTAGTCCTTTACTAAAATCTAAATAGGAGACTTTTCTCTTTCCTAACTGCCAAGTAAATATAAACAACCTTTGTTTATGTGAAGTGCCTTGCCCCATTTTGTCAACCAACCAAGAAAGAGTCTTTAGAATAAATTGTTTATTTTGGAGTTGTGCGATATCCAACTAGTAGTAAAGCTAGAACGTTCCCTTCACATTTTAATTAGCTTCTTTTAATAGTTTTTTAAAAAGAAATACGCTTTTAGGAAACAAAGTGTTTATAACTTACAAAAAGACTCAGGTTTTTTTCTTTCAGTGAAACAAATCATCCCAGGTGTTTTGCTTTTCCAAACTTTGGGTCAGTTTAGTGTGGCAATTACTAATCAGTGGCCTTAAAAGGAATCACATGTTCTCATGGAAATTGGTTCAAAGACTATACTCACGCTCATGTGTTCTAAAATAATCTTTATGTAACTAATGTAGTCTTGTAAGCGTTACTTTCTCTAGCATTCACTGTTGCCTTCTAAAATTATTTTCAGATCAACATGATACTTCATATCAGCCATTAGATCGTCACTAAAAATAATATCTTTAGTGATAACTCAAGTAAAAAAACTTGATTACCTTTGCTAACATGCAAGATACAGTATCTTGGCAAAAAAAAAGTATGTCTTCCAAAATGTAAGTTGATTTGAGATGGAAACTGTACTAGAATTGCAGAAGCATTATTTTGTTCATCTCATTGCAGAGTCAATATAAAATAATTCACAAAAAGCCATTCTAATATCCACTGGCATTTCATCAGTCCAGATTAACCAGGTTACCAACTCAAAAGTCTAAAAAGAGTGCATGAACAAGTTACAGGATATTTGTCTTCCTCTTTCTCAATGGGTCCACAAAAACCACTTGTGTTACAAATTCCACGCATAAATTAGTCAGAACAATGAAATTCTTGTGGATTAAGTCACTCCCCAGTATGAATTGGACAACTGATGAAAATATTATCTTTAGAGCAAGAGCATGCTGATTTGATTTTTTATGGGAATTGTAAGGCTTATGAATTTGAAGCTTTAATAAATTTCTGTGTGTCAATTGTAGGCAGGTTCCTGAATCATCCCAGTCTGTTTTGCTGTTAGTTTTTATGGTAGAGTTTGTTGAAACTTTAATTCGTTTTTTCTTTTTTCAAGTGCACAACATCCTTATAATAGACAAACAAAAAAGAAATGCATTTTATCCTGGCTGCAAAGACATAAAGTAACTTGTATGCATATTATAAACTTTCTGCTTCTTAATACTTACAGCTGGTTTATTTCAGACCATTTATTTGGTATCACTTTAAAAAGCTCTAGCTCTGAACTGTTCCCTCCAGCCTTGTTACAAATCCTATAATATTGCTTCAAAAGGAAAGAAATGTGTTTCACCTCCTAAGATCCTGTCCCCTTGCCCTTTCTGGCTGGGCCTTTTTACTTATTTGCTATCCTAAGGGCAACTCATGCTGGTAAAATGGAAATGTAAATTATTGTGTTTGCACAGAACGAGCTGTAAAGTAGCGCAGCTTAACACGTGTGCATGTGTTTATTATCTGGTTTTCATGACAGAGCCCAGTTACGCTGTATGTTGCCCTTAATTATTGGTGCGAAGGGATTATGTGCCTTGCAGCCCAAATCACCTGATTCCTGGAACCTCTGGGGTCAGCCCTTAAAAGTCAGCAGCCAAAGCTCCTACAGTGAACAGACCATTTCACTTCAGGGTGGGGGGTTGGAGATGTGTGTGTTTATATTTGTAATTTGCCCCCCAAATGTTGTGTGGGTGGAAGGAAAAGCAATTTACCATATTTCAATTAATAGCAATGAATAGGATTGATTTTACTTGGGAATAATTATTTAATTTTCAGGTTACTTGCTAATGCACATATTCTCTGGACTGATTCGTGCTGAAGGTCACTCTAAAGCATACTTTCAAGGCTTTTTAAATAAGGCCAGTGTTTATTTAAAGTATTTGAGACATTGTTCCTGAAAATCCATTTTATAATCTTTGTAAATTGTGATGTCAGCAAATCTTCCCCAAACTTGTTTTCTTAAAGTCAGCAAGGTAAAATATTTGTAGTTATTAACCAAACAAAAATTCCAAATCTACCTTATGCTTAAAGTGTTATTTTTTTTCCTTGAAAGGAATTGCTAGAATTTTTTATCTTCTTGTTACCAAGTAAAAGCAAATCAGAACTGTCAGATCTCATATATCCTAGCCTCAATTTGAAGTGTCTTCATTAAAAGGTAACTAAATTGACTCTAAACTTCCAACAAGACTTTATTTCCTAACATATTTTAGTAATGCTATGCTTACATAGTGTTTTACAGTTTTCCTTACTCCAAAGCTAGAATATATCATTTTCCTTAATCTGTGTCTTGTTTTTAGGGTAAAGTGTTTTTTGTACTGATAATGTTAGAAGTCATTTTAGCATAATGATACACAGGACAGTAGACCACTGTTTTAGAGGGTGACTCTGCCGTCTGCTTTTATAGGAATAATACTTTTATGGGAGAAGCATGCAAACTGATCTGTGAGCTCTAGAGAAATGGACATTTCTGAGTCTAAAGCTTACCACCAGGAGACTTCAATCATATTAATAATTGTGAATACACATTTTTCACACTAAATTACTAATTAGAACAATGATCTCTGCCATTCTAGGCACTTGCATAGTAGAACTTTCCCTGGGGTGGGGGAGGGGGGTTTGCTAGCTTTTCTTTGTTTTTTCTCTGAGATATCCAAGATAGAAACATTCCCAAAGTAGAGTTCTCACTTCAAAAGCTACTCCACTCACAGTTCGCCCAAGGGTCCGACTTGAACCTCTCCGTGGCCGTGGATGCTGGCCTCCTAGACAGGGGTGACTTTTCAGATTGTCCACAGCCTGCCTCAAGCAGGAGGCACCAGGCAGGAGCAGGAGTGGTGTGATCCTTGCTTACCCACTCGCTCCCCACCCCCTCTTCTATTATGCTCCGTCAAAGCCTTCCAAGAGCAGCAGAGGAAAACAGAGTTTTGACCCGTCCGCTCTCTTAGCCACCGTTTCTTTTGTAACCCGTTTATTCTTAGGGCTATGATCTTTGCTCAAAAGCGCTACGAAAGCTTCACAGCAACATGAATTGCGGTGTATCGTAGCCGTGGAATTCATGAAGTTACCTTGTAGTTCAGCAAACTGATGGTTTGTTAACACAAACTGTGAAGTCCTGGCCTTGTTGGTCTAGTGTTCATTGAAGGCTTTCCAGAACAACAGTTGACATCTATAGTCTCAGCACCTACTTAACACAAACCAACTGCAAAAAGAAATCTTTTGTTCATACAATGTTCAGTTGCCACTTTGCCAATGAGATTCTTCCATTATGAAGTAATATTGAAAATGATGAAGTCTGACTTTATCCCATTATTTTTAGAACAAAAACCCCTTAAATAATTTCATATAATGAATGAAAAATATGTACTCTTAAGCATCCATGTTCCATACTAAAGTAATTTTATCCATGTTACCAAAATTAAAAACAAAATCAATGATATTTGTAGATATACTATGAGTGTTAAATTGCAGTTTCCTTCATGTTAGTGCATGTTTATCTATGTTAATAGATCTTAGATTCTCTCTATTATTTTTTTTTTTGAGTTGGAGTCTTACTCCATCGTCAGGCTGTAGTGCAGTGGCACGCTCATGGCCACCCCAGCATCAACCTGCTGGATTCTGGCCATCCTTCCACCTCAGCATTCCAAGTAGCTGAAACTACAGATGCATGCTACCACGCCCAGCTAATTTTGTATTTAGTGTAGAGATGAGGCCTTGCCAAGTTGCCTGGGCTGGTTGCGAACCCATGGGCTCAGGCAATCCACTCACCTCAGCCCCCCCAAAGTGCTGGGATTACAGGCTGAGCCACTGAGCCCAGCCAGACTCTCTCTTTGAGACTTCAGGGTTTTTTTTTTCCCCAGAGAAAGCCAGCTTATTGAAAATTGGAAGTTGTCTCTAATGTGTTATTATTCCAAATAATACAAATCTAATTAATATTAAATCAAATCCAAAATGATTCTCCTGTGTCAATTGTCTGTGATATTATAATTATAGGATAGGATAAAAATTAAACAATTTAATTCATAAATGTATTATGACGGAGAATTACAGTCAATAAATTAGATATATGGTTTATTTTGGGAACTTAACTCCTTATAAACAGTATTTATATTGCCTTTAATTATATTGAAAAGCTATACAAGCCGGGCTCAGTGGCTCAGCCTGTAATCCCGTGCTTTGGGAGGCTGAAGTGAGTGGATTGCCTGAGCCTGCGGGTTCAAGACCCACCTGGGCAACTTGGCGAGACCTCATCTCTACAATAAATCAAAAAATCAGCCGGGCATTGTAGCGCATGCCTGTAATTCCGGCTACTCGGAAGGCTGAGACAGAAGTATCGCTGGAGCCCGGCAGGTCGAGGCTGCGGTGGCCGGGAGCGGCCACTGCACTCCAGTCTGGGTGACAGAGTGAGACTCCAACTCAAAAAAAAGAAAAAAAAGCTATACAATAGCATTTTAGTTAATTGATATTATATTGGTGTGTATATATATATATAATATATAAATGTATACACATGCTAGCAACTTAGCATAGATCTATAATTGCAATAGGAGGTTTTGATTGTGAATGCAAATTAAAGCACTATGGTATCTGTTAGAAGAGATGCCATTTTATATCCTTTAATTAATTTATCTATAATTATAACAATTATCTAACCTTATAAAAGTATCTCATATATGTATTGATGTATTGTCAGATATTGCCATTAGATATTTGGTTATCATAGCATTTGTATAATTATAAATATTCAATAACATAATTGTGTCTATTTATTAATGCTATGGTAATAATGAATAGGCCTAATCAATTCTGAACCATCTTCCTTCTTAAAATCCTTTTCTTGAATGTCCATTTTTTTCTAGTGTTTTTACAGAGCAAGCCCATTGAAGTTCCTCTTTATGCTTCATCATGGAGAATTTCTTTTCTTAAAAATTTCAACACTTAGTCCAATGTCTCTGCCAGTTTCTGTGATACCACAGAAGAAACTATAGTTGTGCAACTTATTGTGATGGAGATATTTTTTTAAACCAATAATGGTACCAGAAAGTTTGCTCTATAAAATGGTTTTATAAATCGAGCTACAGTAAACCTTTTTTCATTCTCTTCAACAGTAAAACTTCCAGGTCTCAGGACTTATGTTGACCCACATACATATGAAGACCCTACCCAAGCAGTTCACGAGTTTGCCAAGGAACTGGATGCCACCAACATATCCATTGATAAAGTTGTTGGAGCAGGTAATCACGATGACCCTACTGCCAACCTAGCGCTGTCTGTGAATCACAAATTTACAACCATGAGTAAAAATGCTACCTGAGAAGGCTCGATCTCTGAAACCTACATACATTGCTTTGGAAGGGGGAATTTTCTGATTTCATGATCAAAGTCAAGCAATAAATAAATGGAGTATTTAATGGAATGGAATGATTTCAAAAGTGTCAGACTTACAGACTCACGGACCATGGTTGCTTTTTATTTATTGAATTTCAGAGGCGGCGGCGGCAACCACTCGATCTTCCCATGGCTGTGCTGATCATGTGTCACAAAGCCTACTCAGCCAAACAGGGATAACAGGATAAAAATGTGTCTCCATTTAGACAAGCCTAGTCATGGAACGTTTTGATTTTCAATTTTAAAATCCTCTTTGGAATTAAAAGAACAAACACTACAAAATAAAATCAAGACACGCTTGACATAAATCTCATCACAGTTATCTTGAGTGGATATTTTAAATAACATACAGTGCTCCATTTGAATACTTGCTTGACTTTGTATAGTCTTAATTTATTTGTGTTAAAGCTGCCTTTATATAGGCATCTCTCTATACTGATATTAATTCACTCTATTATACATTCATTAGCAAACACTTATGGAGTGGTTATTAATAGCTGTTGCATATTTCCGAGAACATGTTCAGATATTTGAAAAATAGCAGTGTTTTCTACACTTACACATGAACACATGTGAAAGTGTTCAGTATGCATGGGAATAAAACCACTATTCAAAAGTAAAAATGAACCATGCTCAACAATAGTTTTGTCCCATCATCTCATCTTGCTCACAAAACAAACACAAACCAGTTATGATTTTAGGAATTAGGGTGAAAGATTGAGAACTTAACTCATTGAATTATGCATAGCATCAGATCACATTTACTACAAACACTACATTTATGTATTTACGACTGATGCTTCTTTACGCAAATATGTATATAATTTTTTATATTTATTTTTCTATACATCAAAGTAGTATTTAAAATTCAGGCAGTAGCTAGTATACAAACAGGGCACTGTGATTAATTCATATTATCTAGATAAGATGATAATTTACTAAACTTTCCTTCTGATTGTATTAAAGTCTTATTCTTCTAAGGCTCACATGTTCAGACAATATGAAAATCTGAAAGTGGGGTTCATGGAAAGAAAATGAAGTAGGTACTTCTTTTTCACAATCTAAGCCTTGAGAGTGTGTGTATTCACCGTACATCTACAGTAATCCAGGACTCAAACAGATATGTATTGATTACTCTATTTAATTTGTGCAGTTCTGCTTTGTGAGTGGGACCATGATGTGGAAGGACCTTGTCTGCTGGCTCTAATGTTCCCCCACAGGTCCTCCTTTTCTGCAGCGTGGAAGCTGCTTTAGCAAATGCAGCACGTAAACTTTGTACACTCTACTGGGAAATCTGATAAAAAGGAGGAAAATTTTACATTTACTTGGCTCAGTCAATGGCCAAAAGGCCAGACAGACATATTATCATGATCTTAAAATTTGGGAACCTCACAATTGGTAAAATATTTTATATAGATGCTGTTGATAGAGACAGATACCCAGAACATAGTGGTGTCAGACAAAGCATGCTCATTAAAAATGGGGTCTGAGAAATGAGATAGAGTGAAGTCTACTTGTACTGTGTCACTTAATAATCCCTGGTGCTCATTAAAGATTAAAACAGAGCTTCTTTCTTCCTCTCTTCACACATATTCAGGGTTTTGAAGCCAATATTCTCATTTGCCATATTATGAACAATAAAACTGTGCCCATTTTATTTGCAAATAAGTATATCTTCAAGTTCAGTTGAAACTTCTCTTGGAATAATTCAATATAATATACGTACCCAGTTTTAGACTGCCTTCATTAGCCTTCAGAGGTTTATCATTACCAAGATAGACTTTAAAATAAACATTTGAAAACCTACTAATTTTTATAACTTTCGTTTTGTAAGATATCAAATATGTAAAAAAAATAGATGAAATAGTATAATAATATAATGAGCCTTCACGTACTCATTTCTACAATAACTTCAATAACAATCAACAAATGACAACATTATTTTGTCCATATATTTACATACTTCCTACATCCTTTCTAATATATTGAAATAATGTAATCTTATGCATAAATATTTAACAGTTATGCTAAATTGACTAGCAAGTTCTTTCATCATTACAAAAGCTAACCTTTCTAGCCAATGACATACCCTTCACAGTCGCTTCAATTTGCATAAAGAATATATATATATACATATATATATACACATATATATATAGAGGCTAATTGTCTAATTTTCTCTCAGAAATTTATATAAATAAATAGGTATTACAGAAACTATTTTTTATACATTGGATCATATGAAGAAGATTTATACCCATTTTGCAAATGATAGAACTGAGGCATGAATTAACTTTCTCAAAATAGTAAATTTCTGTTAATAAGAAATTCATGACTAACATTCTTAATTTTATACCTCTATCCAACCATCCTCTCAAAGATTAAACACTGAAAATTTCTCATGAAAGAAAATATCGATTAAGACCTTAGTTTAATCGATGGGCACTCACATGGTATTTAAAATTATTAGCATTTTTAGATAGGTATTATTATTTCCATTTCAGCGAATGAGAAAACAAAAGTTGAGAATTTGAATAGCCATGGTTGTGCCAAAATGGAAAACCAAAATTTGAATCTTATACTTTCCAATTCCAAAGCCCATACTGGAAATCATAACAGTACCTTCTTCCTAGGATTTTTGTGAGGATTAAATAGTTTAGGTAGAGTGCTTAGCTGACACACAAGCCTTGTTCAATGTGTGTTTTCATTATACTTCTTTTATTAAAAAAGTAGAGAGTGGGTTTGAGGATAGTACAAGAGGAGGGTCAGTCTACTTAAATACAAGTAGATCTTTTTCCCTATTTTAAATAAAATTAGTGTAAAATTTTGTTTTGAGCAACTTTCATATGGTACATCTTAAACCATTGCACAGTCCCCTTCTCATAAGGCATACTTGTTTCAAAGGACAAATAAACTTGGCTGGACTTATTAGATTTAAAAAAATCAAGATCTGGTAGCTATGCTTTTACTTAGAAATGACCAGATCTAATTTTTTTTTATGGGTGCAAAGTTAATTGAATAAGACAATACAAAATTTGGCTACATGAAAAGATTGGGAAATGCACTTGCCTAATTGTTGTTAACTTTTCCAATGCAGTTCTTTTAAGTTATTAAAAGAGAATTGAATTAGTAATTAAGATTTCTAGGTTTTGTGTAATATTTTGTTGATGACTATTTCTAGTATCTATCTGATAAAATGATCACATTACTAAATTTTGTGATTTTTTTTAAAAAAATAGCATTCCTGAAATATCATTTTCATGTATTTTGAAGGTAGTTATATACATGTACACCTGTCCAGGTGTCCCACTTAGAACAAAGAGCAAAACTCTTATTTGACTCACTTGAAGTTTGAATGCTTGCCTTTGATCTTCCTAGTGAGGTACTTTTACAATGTGATTTTTTTTTTTGCAAATTCCAGTATGACATGAAGCTTGTTATCACCATCATTATAAGTACCATCTCTTACATTAAAAGAACTTGGCATTTTATAAAGCACTTTCATATTCACTTATCAATTTGACCTTAACAGAAACTCTTGAGAGGTTGCTAGATAACTTATCTTTCTTAAGGTGAGTCTGAACTCAGAGAGGCAAACAGTGACTAACATTTAGATAGTACCTACTATGTACCTAGCACTGTTTCAAGTGCCTTACATACATTAATTTATTGTGTTGCACAATAACTTTATGGGGTAGACACAATTGTTGTCCCCAGCTATAGATAAGGAAACAGAGGCACAGAGGCGTTAACTTACTTGCTGAAAATCACACAGCTAATAAATGACAGATCAGAATTAGACCCTAAGCAATTTGACTCCAGGATCTATGCTCTTAACACAGCATTGTACTATTTCTTCTATAAAATGGCCTATCAAGTCACTTAGAATATGTGGTGATAACATCTGAATTTAAAACGCTATCTAGTATATCCTGCTAACTTATGGTAATGGCAACACTTCCTTTCACGAAATTGAAGCTCATTATGGATACCTTCGTATGGTTTGCCCTAATTTAATGTTCACACAAAGTGACTTGGAGTTCTCTGGAGATGTTCACATAATCCTGTATAAGAAAATAAACGGGTTCTTGCTTACCAATTCTAATAATTATCTACATCACTATGTTTCCTTGAAGTGTATCTTAGTATTCTCTAATATTCTCACTTTCTTCTAATATTCCCACATCTATAATAACAAAGTCACCCTTGAAATGACCAAGATCAATGAACTGTCTCAAGTTCTGCTCCCTGATTCTTCCTATACCCTAAGGAAAACTATTGTCATAAATATTGTTATTTCTGTATACTTCCTCAAAGGAAAGAGACTAGTCTTGCCTTGTTTACCATTAGATCTCTGTGTATTTCATATTGTCTACCATACTATACTCAGTATGAATATTTGTTAAATAAATGCATGAATATCTGCTTTTGGACTTTGCGACTTTGCCCAAGCATAGGTAATAAAGCAATGGTAAGATAGGATTTCTGGGAAATAGTCAAGTCAGGGGAGGTGAAAGCTTCCTGGAGGGGGGAAAGTCATCTATATTCATGTAGTTGGTAAATCAATAGGACAACCTGCTACTTTTGTGGGTCAAACCACTTACTTGGACAGAAAAATAGGGAAGAATCATATCTCTGGTTGATGCATAGAGTATGAGACTTCATGGAAAACTCACAGTGAGAACATTGAACCAAGAATGTTATTCCATTCCACTGAGAGCCAAAAAAATCAATGATGTCATCAATCCTAGAATATTTCATGAAAAAACTCATTCGAAATTAAAAACTATTTCTAATGTGGTACAAAACAGATCTAATAATCCTCACAGTATTAAAAGAAGTTCTGTGAACCGGGAACATTCTGTGGCACTCCTTGGTGGGAAGCATTATGGCAGCATGGGAACAGAGAAACGAATGGAAAAGGTGTCTGCTCTTGGAAGTGCAAAATCTAATGATAGAGTGATGGATACACCTCTCGGTAACAATGTATATTGAAGGGAGCACCCATGCTAGTTCTAGGCAATTTTATATTAGTTGGACTAGAATATTTAAAAGTCAGCAACACACCAACAAATGCTGGATAAAGTGCACATTTAAGGCAGACTTTTTTATTGAAGACATTGAAGTTAAGAAAATATTTCTGCAGCCAGTCTTTAAATAAGACATACTATTTTTATTTGATACTGTTATATTGTTGTTCTCCTCCCAGAAGCCCAGAGAACTTTATAGCTAGTATGTCAATAATGCAACACACCAATACTCCAATAAAATAAATTGCTAGCAGATGCTTTGTCTCTTGTTTTCAGAGAGTCTCAGTATACAGCCAATTTGGTCCTCGTGGTCAAAACTGAATAGTGAAAACATCTGAATTTTAATCCAATGCTCAGATTTAATCACTCTCTGTGCTATCCTGTTAATTACCCCGAGATAATGATAGGTCTGAGAACACAAGACAAAAGTGTGCCCGACGTGCAGACATGCCGCTCTCCATGTATCTCTTCTTTTTCATATTGCATTCTTCACTGGATGACACTTTACGATAGTGGGAGCTTTTCACAAGGCCCATTTTCCACCAGGATGTGGACAGACTGAGATTTCCTGGGAAGTCTCATCGTACTCTCTCCCAAAATAATTTGGAGCACTACAGTGTACGTCCTACAGGTCAAAGGGCAAAAATATTTGTCACGGAGAAAACATTTGCTCTCTAGTGATGTAATTTCTTACATTGTGTTGCTGTTGTTCTGCATTCTAACAGGTGAATTTGGAGAAGTGTGCAGTGGTCGCTTAAAACTTCCTTCAAAAAAAGAGATTTCGGTGGCCATCAAGACCCTGAAAGTGGGCTACACAGAGAAGCAGCGGAGAGACTTTCTGGGAGAAGCGAGCATCATGGGACAGTTTGACCATCCCAATATCATCCGGCTGGAAGGTGTTGTCACTAAAAGTAGGTGGTCATAAGCCCCGCTTCTGTGTATGTGCAGCAAAGGTTGTTTTCAACCCTAAACTCAGCCATTTAAGGATTTGGATCTTTTTTGCACGAATATCTCACTTCTAACAAAAAGAATGAATTAGAATGAACATGTCTTTCTTTGACAATCGAGGAAAGATATGTAAGTAGAATTATATAAACAGTGCTATGTTAGATCTTAAACATCTTTAAGATTAGGAGCTAGTTATTAGATTATTTAAAGGCATGCTGATTAAAAGCCAGTTGAGAAGAGAATTGGGGAGAATTCTGTTATGTGGAATAGCAAGGAAAAGCAGTGACTTAATTTTGACTGGAACCCCCAGCTAGCTGCCTTTTTTTAAAAAATTGTTCATCAGCTTCGTTTAAGCTCCCAAGTCTTTCCGCCCCTCTCCCAGTGCCCCCCACATCCTGCCTTTAGGAAAATAACGGGAGTCTTAGAAATGCTTCTGAGCTGTCAAGATGGGGAATCACAACAGACCGGAGGCCTTACATGGTTCTCTGTGGATTTCAAATAGTTCTGATGTAGGAACCCAGGTGGGCTCTTTCTTGACTGTTCTGGCTCACAGCCCACGACGGAGATATGAACTTGTTTCCATGATGGTTTCTCCAGCTAGGGTCTAAAGGGATCCCAGGAGACAGATCTGTGATTTTTGGCTCTAATCCCAATGAAACCCCCTTGAGAATGCTCTGGGACTTTTTTTTTTTTCCTTCAAGAGTTTGGAGCACGAGATGAAGAATAAGCAAAGCTGGCAGCAAGCTCCTTAGAGTGAAAGACAGCATATGGCAGAGAATTTGGCATCTTTAGGGGATAATTCATTGGCACCACATTTACATACTCTGTAGTTACCAACAGACATTACTCATTAAATTTTTCACAATGATATTTCTTTTTAACATTACATAGGACATTTTACAAATGGCAACTAATACCTCTTTGCTTTAGTGTGACTGAAAAGGCATTTCCTTCCTCATGCGAGCACAGTGTAATTGAAATATACTTTGATTTCCTTTCAAGTTTTCATATATGCTAAGTCGAATTAAGAAGTTAGCAGTATGGAATAGTTTAACCATACACTGTAAGCCCATGTTAATTCCTGTAAGAAGTATTATTTTGGCCTCTGAACAAAAAATCAGGCTACATTAATAGTAATGCTGAAACATTTTCTGATGAAAAAAATATTTCTTTTTTTAAAAATTTGAGTTGGAGTCTCACTTCGTTGCCCAGGCTGGAGTGCAGTGGCACACTCACAGCCACCCCAGCGTCGACCTGCTGGGCTCTGTCCAACCGTCCGCCTCATCCTTCCAAGTAGCCAGAACTACAGACATGCTCTACCACACCTGGCTAATGTTTGATTTATTGTAGAGATGTCATCTCACCAAGTTTTCCGGGCTGATCTCGAACCCAAGGGCTCAGGCAATCCACTGAGCCACCAAGCCCAGCCTTATTTCTTATTTTTTAAATTAGTCATTATTGAAGCATTGTTAGCAGTAATAAAGATTGGAAAAATATATGAATTCTTTGTTTCTTCCGGGCAAGGTCATACTATTTTTTATCTAAGAAGGGGGACCCAAAAGACCCTGAAATTCACTTATAAAAAATTTTGTATTTATTCTTACATGTCTAAACTTCAGTCAACTTCAAAGTACTCTCCATTTGATGCAATACACCTATTGAGATGCTTTTTCCACTGCTCAATACAATTTTGGAATTCATCCATTTTGATATCTTTTAGTGCTTCCATCCGTTTTTTTGTTTGTTTGTTTGTTTCACTTCTTCCACATCAGCAAAATGTTTCTTTTTCAGGACTTTTTAAATCTGAGGAAACACACAAAAAAGTTGCTTGGGGCAAGATCGGGTGAATAGGGAGGGTGAAGCATGGGGGTCATGCCATTTTGGGTCAAAAACTGCTGAACACTCCGTGCGGGTGGGCAGGTGCCTTCATAAACTACCCATCATGAAATGGGAGAACACGTTGAAAGATTCTCCCACCAAAATTCACTGAAGCCAAACAGCCTCTCACAACCAGCTAGCTGGTACACAGATACTGATGGGTGTCTGGAACACTTACCTAGCGGGGAAGCCTGTACCACAAGGGCCCGCCCTCCAAAAGATAATTCTGAGTTTGTTTGTGTCTTCCCTCATGTAGAAATATAGTACATATCTCACTGGGATTTTGATGTCTCTCAGCCGTGTAATGTTCTCCATGACCTCTTCAACAAGTGGTTGTCTTTCAGATCTTGAGGTCTCTCCCCAAACCCCGGGGGAGAGAACACACACTTGTATCCATTCTAATGCTCAGTTTTCATAAGTTTTTCTTTAGGAAGTGCCTATTATATGCTGCACATCGTCCTGTGGTGTTATTCAATTCTTACCACTACCCTATAAATTAGACATAACCATTTCTCTTTTACTTTTGGACAAACACTAACTGTAAAGGGTAAGTGGCTTGTGTAACTAGAAAGTGCTAGAGACAGCACTGGGAACTTGTCTGCTTATTTCACCTCTGCCCCTAATTCTGGTCAAAGTCAGTTTTCTACTATTATTGTATATTCTATTATTCTTTTAAATCTTGATCTTTAAAAATCTTTCCTAACAACTTGATTGTAGAAAGACATTCCTTAAGCTCCAATTTCTGAGACAGTTAATAACCCTAAATACCCAAAACAAAATATAAACTCACATAAAGGGCAGGAATATATGTTATTTTATGATCAGTGACTAAAACAGATTCTGGAGTAGCCAGGCTCGGTGGCTCAGCCTGTAATCCTGCGCCTCAGGAGGCTGAGGTGAGTGGATTGCCTGAGCCCGCGGGTTCGAGACCCACCTGGGCAACTTGGTGAGAACTCATCTCTACAATAAATCAAAAAATTAGCCGGGTGTGGTAGCGTGTGCCTGTAGTTCCAGCTGCTTGGAAGGCTGAGGCGGAAGGATCGCCAGAGGCCAGCAGGTCGAGGCTGCGGTGGCCGGGAGTGGCTACTGCACTCCAGTCTGGGTGACAGAGTGAGACTCCAACTCAATAAATAAATAAATAAATAAAATAGATTCTGGATTATACTAGTTACCTAATTTATCAATGTTGAGGAATAAAAGATTGATTATTTATTGACTGATGAAGGAAGGAAGGGAGAGAGAGAGAAGGAGGAAGGGGGAAGAGTGTCATCTTCTACCACTAGGTCTTTTTTTAGTTTGGGTTCGTCAAATTGAATACATTTTTCCAAGTACAATTATACAACTGATTGTATCATCCATGGAGTGATGAAAGAAAAGATTATGTTTTAACATGCACAGAATCATCACCTATCTTCACTAACATCTACAATTAACACAAATCAGATAAAAGTCACTATCAAATAAATATTAGGTTTACATTTAAGCTTACTAATAGGCTGTATTATTTTATCAAGTGTGAGTTGATTTTTTTGTTTCAGCCAGTGTTATGACTTATTGAAACCTACCTATTATATTTTGTTATTTCCATAAATGAGCTTACAGAATGATAAGCAACATGAAACTATAACTATTGTGTCAAAATTTCTTTTTATATAAAAATGAAATAATTAAATATTGGATTATGGTAACCCGATAAACTCATGAAACGATCTCCAAGACAAAATGCAGAAAAAAAAAATGCAAGAAGATTAAAAAAAAGGCCTTTGCAAATTGCAGATTTTATGCATTAAACTACTTATTCAAGTCTGACTCTGTAATGTTCAAATGCAGATTACCACCGCCTTATTCTAAGGGTGAGAGTTCTAAACTTGATATATCTCCCTGGTCAAATAAGCATGTATGAAGCTGCCAAATCTGACTATATAAATCCCAGTCATCTCATATATTGTAAACATAATAGAGTAGTAGCCTTAGAATTATATTATGAACTCCTTAGTGGCATATTTATAAGCTCTAAATCTGGTACTCTGTAGCATCTAAGAGGAAATAGAAACTTTTTACAATAAAGTTGATATGTTATATTTAATATATAAATATGGCAATTTTGTCTCCAAAAAAGCTATTTATTCTCCCCTTATTTTTTTTGTTTCCTGAACCTGTATGCCTTCTAAAATAATCTACTTGTGGAGTTCAGAAGCATATGTACACACACATACACACACATACACAACTAAAGTGATGCAGAGCTTACAACTTAATGAACAAAGTTGTATTTAAAGAAGAAAAACAAGCATATCAATATCTACATTAAGAATCAGTGATCTGATTTAAAGTTTGACTCAGCCTTGCTGGTTGTGAGATCTCCTGAAAATCAAACCAATCACAGACATTTCTTCACTTGCAACATGGAATTAACAGTATTACTTTACTATTTCCAGATACCTTAAAGATCAAATGAGATTATGTAAGAATACATTAAGTAGCAAACAATTATGCAAATCTAAGTTGCCCCTCTAGTTGAGTTTGAGATTTTACCAGTGAATTTGGGTATATAAAAAAAATCTTGAAAACAGTTATTTGTTCAACGATAATTTTTGTTATTGCTATTAAATTGTGTGCTTTGAAACAGTAGTTCTAATACAAAATGTATCATTTTCAAATCATTTGAAGAAAGTTTTTTACTCAATCATTGTATTTTCATTCATTTGAATTGAGCCATAAACAATTTTAATGGCACATTTTGAGCCTGATGGTCTTAAACAAGAGAAGGTGAGAGAGTCTCTGATCTTCAAAGTAGCAGAAAGCTGGAGGCACAAGCTCTGCTCAGAACTAGGTACTAACATGTGTTATCAATTTTAGTTGAAGTTCAAAAGGATGGAACTTGTTTTTAGCAAATGTTTGGTATTTCTGCCATCACTCCATTAGTCAAATGATGTTCAGTTTCCAAGAACACCTTCCACTGGCCACTTATCACCTAATGAAATAGTAGGATTTATACTGGATGAGATCAATGTATCTTTTGCTTGGATGCTTTGCTAGAAATTAAAAAATAATAGTCATGCACCTAACGGGAACCTTGCATTATTAAGGAATGTTATGAGCAGAACTTTAAGATAATTTTGCATAATTAAAACATGTCTATATTGGTGAGAGTATCCACTTGGCATGAAAAGTTTAGCAATGGCTTTCTGCATTTCCTATTTTCCCTGAAAAAGTCATAATTTAGTAACAATGCCAGATTCTAACTATTTCTTGTTTCCCTCTAAGAGTTTTCTTCTGCATTTGTCACAAGGGTACAATATTCCATGTCTTCTTACTAGATTATATGTATGTTGTACTTTTTAAATTAATACTTTTCAGAAATAGTTTGCTAGAATAATGCATTGTAGAAACTTTGATGACCCAAGTTTTTGTCATAGTTTTTATGACTACAAAGTGATCAGTGAGTTCAGGACATATGTATCTAAAGTAGCCGTATCAACAAAAATATGTTAATCTCTGTTCAATATATTACAGAAAAAAAGACAGAGAATATTATTTTTTACAAGTTTAAAAAACTTGTTATTCTCCATTACTGTCCACTTTTGTCTCTTGGAAGAATTGGCCATATTTACATTATAAAGGATGTGTTGTTATGGATTTTCCTCAATTATATGGATAGGATGGCTTCCCGATATTTTCACAGGATTTAATTTAACTTACCCAATTTGTTAGAGCATGACTTGTATGTGCCCAAAGAATGCCTATTATGGAACACTAGATTAAACATACAGTAACTCTCCTAAAGGAATAAGAAATATATTGATTCACTAGCTTAACTGTCATCTGAGTAATTCTGGTCTTACACAACTTGTGCAGAAAAGAAGAAAAAGAATCATACCTAACCCTAACGCTAGTCATATCTTCATGCCAAGCTGTACAACTGTTATCAGAAAGTAAAATGACAGGTCATTGTAATGCATGAACAAAAATTTAATAGCACTAGAACAATTAAGCAGCCATATCTAGCAATACATTTAAAAGAGAATACATTATGCCCAAAGTATAGTTTATTTATTCAAAGAATGAAAAGTAGTTTAACATTTAATAATCCTAAAAATTTTCAACAATGATAGAAAATAAGAAAATCAATCTCACTAAATGCAAAAAATAAATATTTTAATTACAAATTTTCATTAGCACATCATAAATAGAAAATATGTGTGTCTGATAAAAGTATGTTAGCACCTCAAAACAAAACCAAACAAGCCTACAAACGTCATTTTTAATAGTAAAATATTAAACATAGTTTTACTAAAGTAGAAACAAAAAACCCGCTATCATTATTTATATTCAGGATTATTCTGAAAGTCTTAAACTTTTCAAGTTCGATAAGCAAATAAACAAGAGGTAGAAAACTTGAAAAAGAAAAAACAAAGCCGTTCTTGTAAAATCAAACTTAGCATATTCAAAATACTATCTTCTCTAATTGCACTCACAGTTAATGACTTACATTATTACACTTACTATATGACTGGAATAAGGGAGAATTAATATAGCTCTTGTTTTCAAAGAAATTAAGTTCTATTTCAAGTTAAGCATAAATAAATTTAAAATTATTTAAAGCAGCTGAATGTAAAACATTCTGTGCGATAGAGATGGGTTAGTTAAGGAAGTCTTAGAGAACGTGTTTCTTAGCCTAGTTTTGAAGAGAGGGATTATCCTCAGCAAGCCTGAATGATGGACATAATCTGATCCATTGTAACAGGCACATTGCTAGTGCTGGATTTAGAACTGCAGACAAATGGAGTTGGTCCCTGCTCTCATTAACTCATAGACCAGCAGATGTAATAGGGGTCATTGCAGCAGAATAATGTCTCCATTAAAGTGGAATCCGGAAGACACTACCCTGTATTTTTATAATGATATAATGAGAAGCCCACAGAAAAACACCTTAGCTCAGTTCATTACAATATTTTGCCACTTAGTTTGGCATAATATGTGAAAATCTATAACTGAAGCATTTTCTTTTTCATCAAAAATGATTCAAGTCATTTCCTGGAAATAGTAAGGCAAATTTTGTCAAATTTCTTCAGTTTGTCTCTCTTTATTTCTTTTTGTTTGTTTGTTTGTTTTTTGTCTGATTATGTAGACTGCTAAGGGCAAAGATTTTGATTTTAGAAATTACACTCAATAGAGTATGTTTAAGTTTTGTTTTACTAAGGTGTAGAGCGTTGGACACAATTACTGTTGCCAATAAGAATTAATAGCATCTCCTTTAAAATACATATCAATAATTTGTAATATTTCAATAGTTAATATTTTAGTTTGAGTGAAAATATTTTAACCCCAAACCAACTTTGACTTGAAAATTGCAAAGAAAATATTTCTATAACTGGCTTCCTCTCTGTTCTTATCTCTATGTATATACATATATATGTATAAATTTCATATCCTCCTACTCTTCTTGTTATAGAAAATTGTGATTAGGAAGGTTGTTGTGAAATAACCAGTTCCAAATCTGGTAGACGTTTTGAATCAATTTCTTCTGTCTTCAAGCAGTGATTCAATGATTAGTAATAGCTCAGAGCCACGGGGTGAGTTGGGGAAATGAACTGATTCCAACAGACTGATTTGCTTCCTTTCCCCACAATTGTGAAAGATCATCATTTTATCTATACTCATAAATCAATTTAAGAACAAAAACAAAACTCTACTGCAAACTTTGTTTTGCTCCCCTTTGATGGAGTTTCATTTCAGCAAGTCATAGAACAGTACTTTCATTGAGTTTCCTACATATACCCAGATGTGTTTTGAGGTCTCTAAGGGCAAGGAATGATATAGGCTTGGTCTTGAAGAAGCTAATCGTGTCATTTATAAACCAAAATACCCATGAAAGAGCATGCAAACTTGAGTACAAACACACAGCCTAACATGCAGATGAGCTGGCATCTTATGAATAATTTCCCAATGTATTTAATGCAAGCTAGAACTACTTCTTAGCACTATCGCAGAGTCTCTTTTTATGTTACCCTACTTATCATAATCAAAATCACAAGGGGAACTCTTAAGTCAAGATACTGCTTTCCAAGGTAGACGATTTGTGGTTCTGTTTACTCTCTGTACATTTGGTTTGCTGAATCTTTGAACTTAATGCAAAGCACATTTTCAGACTTGCCCATCTTAAGTGATGTGTTTACAAATACCTAAATTATAGAGTTAAATGCAGCCTGATCTGATTTTTGAATGGTCATGGGGCTTTGGCTTAATTGGCTGGTTTGATTTTTCAGCTACTTTTATTTCTCTTGCCAAACATTCTACTAGACATGCTAATGAGAAATGAAATGGTCATAAGGCTGGGAGCCAGAAGGAAAGGAGTGATAAGCAAAGGTCTGAGTAGCACAAAAATGCAGTGACTGGCCAATGCTATTGGGAACTGGCGGTGTGAGGCAAATATCTGTGACTGCATTTGAAGGATGCATTGAATTTTGGTAGCATATAATTTTTCCCAAAATTGTATTAAGGAAGGAAGACTGAAACTGATGGTTACTTATGGAAACATGCAAATTCAGGAACTCATTCATTCATTCAATTTATTTCAAGCCAGGTCTCTGGGATTCGTCTTTAGGCATTTAATACTAGTTCAGGAGAGATCAAAGATTCCAAGAAAATGGCAAATCCTCCCTTCTTTTCTAAATATTTTCAAATCAAAGACTAGTTATAATTTTGAAAGAGCACATTCTGGAAGTTCAATGTTTTGGCTAAAACAGCTTTTCAGATATTACTGTGTTAACTAGATATCTGTAATCTAGCACCTAAAAATTGTAAATAAGCCAGTGTCTTATCAATGTGTCAATTAATTATTATGAAAATTATCTCAGAAATTGTATTGAATTTAAATAGCTTCTTCTCACCTTAATAAATAAGACATTCTTCCTTGAAAATATTCAAGTTACCAGACAGAGTAAGCATAACCTTCCTGGTGTTGATTCATAACTTCTAGCTAGTATAAATTAAGAGTTGGCAACTATGAAGGAAAAAATAACAAGGAAAAAAAGTCATTTTCTAGCATCAGACTGACAAACTAGCCCTCATGATATAGAAGGCACATATGACAGAAAATTATAATTGTGTTATACAATGAGGTGTGTGTGGATGTTTGTTAAAAATCTATTATTTGCTCAAGATCTTTCAGCAGTGCTGTGAAGACTTAAGTCAAGTCTTCTGGACTTGGAAAAGGAGTGATTTCCTTTCATGTGATATGATGGATTTATAATTAAAACAACTTTATACCAACAATAAAGTTAGAATTATAGTGTGGTATTATGTTTAGGCTTTAAAATCAGAGAGGGAGAGAGCCATGTTTAAGATCTGCTTGACTACTAGCTAATGGTGCTACTTCAACAAGTAATTTAAATCTGCTTGCTTTCAGGTAAGGAAACAGTAAAATAGGAATAATGCATATTACTAAAACATAAATATGCTCTGAGGGTTAAGTGATATAACTTATCACTTAACATACCACTCAAGTACCTAATGTAATGTTACACACTTCTAATTATGGCAAAAGCTTTGTTAGTATTTTCTGTATATCAAAACATCCATTGTTTGTATTTCTCTTTCTTTTTAAAATGTTTACTTCGTATTCCTTATTATTATAGTTGTTATCACAATGTATAGTTATATTTTCAGCTTGGTTCGCATAATATTACACTGTAACAATTGTCTAAAGTGCTAGTCTTCCGAGCCATCATTTTAATTTGAAATAATCCATAGAACTGACATTCAACAGTTAACTAAATCATTATCTGTAGTTGAACATTCCTTCTACTCATAGCTTTGTATATCCAGTGTACTTAGCACCTCTGCATCTGATGCTTTTTCATATTTTAATTCATCCTCTTAGTACAAATTTCCAGAAGTGACAGCACAGTGTGTTCCATGTTGCAACTTTTGGCTTTATGACTTGTTAGCTATGTGATACAGAGCAAGTTAATTAACCTCTGTGTCTCAGTTTTCTCATGTGTAAAATGGAAATGATAATAATTAATATGTTAATATATATAAAATAATTCGGTATCTTGCACATAATAAATGCTGTATAAATGCACAAAAATGATGGGGTAAAGGTTTAATAGTTTTTAAGACCATTAATGGTTATAATACATTACTGCCAACAGCAATTTTAATTTTAGTTTTTTTCTTTTAAACATAGTCAGCATGGATTTTATAATTTTAATGTATTAATCAAATACAGGTTAAAAGGTTATAATTTTTATTTTTAATTATTTTGTAGAACTTACATGTAGAATCCGAGAAGGCAGGAATTTTGATCTATGGCTTCCAACTAGCCAGTGCAAAAGAGAATACCTAGCACACACTTCTTTAAATACCCAGAAAACAATAAATGAATGTTGACTCTCTAACTTTATTTTAGACTTGAAGGCAGAAATACTTGATTCCAAAGATTCACTAAGATACAATTAAAAGGAGGAATGTTCATTATTTCAATGTTCACTGAAATCCCTGCCAAATAAGCTTATATACCATAGGTTGTGGGCCTCTGTTCTGAAAACCAATCTTCCCCATTTTTCTTGTTTTATTTTCTATTGAAACCTAAGGATTTTTTTTTAATTGCAACTTTTAAAATTTGGAAAACCAGAAAAGTTCTTAAAGCTTTACATTCATCAGGCTTATCAAAGTGTATTACATAAGTTCATTGCATGATATTTGTTGAATGGTACTGAATGTATATTTAATATATTGTTTTCCATATATCTAGGTAAGCCAGTTATGATTGTCACAGAATACATGGAGAATGGTTCCTTGGACAGTTTCTTACGTGTAAGTAAAATGCATATACATACATACACTCATATGTAAACTGCTGAAAATGTTAGAGACATTCTCCAATATTGTGCTAAACAATTCGCGCAGTCTAACTTTAAAGTAAAACTGCACCTTTCTGAGGCTAACTAGCAAGAGGAAGATTGTAAAATTGCATCTTTATTTTGCAACATCCAAATGTTAATAATTTATGCTTTTAAAACAAATTTGTGCATTCTTCTTAGCCTTTTTGTACTGCCAAGATTCACATTAGTTAAAATAAAAATAAAAAGAATTCTGAAGCAAGACATAAAAAATTGATATAAGAAGTATTCCCTTTCCTTTACTTAAAATAATCTCAGTGTGATATAACATAGACCATCTTCTACCTTTCACACAGTGCTGTCTACTCAGATATTAAACATGTGCTATAATGCTAAAAGTGTATATTCTAAGTTTAGACATATATGACTTTGTATATATTTATACATATTTAATTCTTTAAACTTAGAAACTTTATACTTTAATATATTTTGACATACTATATTTTAACACAGTATAGTGACTATATTAAATTTACATATAGTTCAACAAATATTATGTTCAAAATTTTTTATGACGTTCTAGACATTGGCAATTACCAGTCATTGTGGGGATAAGGAAAGACATTAGCACTATCTTCAAAGTACTATATAAATTGAGATAGAGAAATGATTAGATAGATAGATAAAATATGTAGTATCATTCAATATCATTGAATAAATACTGGTTTTTCTAAGGATGAAAAAGTATACACTTTACTTAAATATTTACTAACTGGCTATCACGGTGGCTCACAGCTGTAATCCTAGCACTTTGGGAAGCAGAGGCCAGAGGATTGCCTGAGCTCAGGAGCTCAAGACCAGCTTGGGCAAATGGCATGACCTCATCTCTAAAATAAATCAAAAATTTAGCCAGGTGTGGTGGTGCATGCTGTAGTTCTAGCTACCTGGAAGACAGAGGAGGAAGGGTAGCCCGAGCCCAGAGGGTCAAGGCTGCATGCAGTAGCCATGGTCGTGCCACTGGGCCAGCCTGGGTGACAGAGTGAAACTCTGACTCAAAAATAAATAAATAAATAGTCACTAGCCAAATACATTTTTAGTAGCAATTAGTTTCTCAAACATATTTCAAAAATAAGCGTTTTCCAAATCAGGTGATTTAAACTATTGTAACAAATATTCTTTTAAAATTATTGTTTGTATAGATGTAATTAGGCTTGGAAAATGATACTTTTTTAATTATCTATACATTATAAGCCATATATTTCTATTTTAACCCAGGATTAAATTAGTTTGTAAGCCTTTCAGAATCTAGGACTATATGATTCTGTCTCTTATTGATTTTTATTCTGTGACTTTCAACTCAAGATTGGTTAGAAACACACGTATTCAATAAACATTTTTAAACAAATATGAGCTAATTATTTATGATGGTAAATTAAAATCTAGCATCCACCTTATTTCAAGCAATTCATAAAATATCTGGAAATTAAGAAAGAAGAATGAAACTTCAATCAAACAAGTATCAGCTTAAAATAGTCACTAGATTTATTTCATTTTGTTGTTTTTAGCCTGAGGAGGAATTTCAAGTCCAGGAAAGCCTTAGGTTTGAACCAGAAGTCACAGAATATTAGGGCACCTATTGTGAGAAAATATTTGGTAATCTTGCTACTGTTATTTTGTTTTCTATCCACATATCTTAGTTGTGAATACTTAGAACTAAAATGTGTGTAGCCAATCTTGTTACAAAATTCAGTATGTGCATTTGTAACCAAAAAAATATATCTGTAGAACGTAGGAATGCATCTTAATTGTGTTATTTGAAACAATTCACAGAAACATGATGCCCAGTTTACCGTGATCCAGCTAGTGGGTATGCTTCGGGGAATAGCATCCGGCATGAAATACCTGTCGGATATGGGCTATGTGCACCGCGACCTCGCTGCTCGGAACATCTTGATTAACAGTAATTTGGTGTGCAAGGTTTCCGACTTTGGACTTTCACGTGTTCTAGAGGATGACCCAGAAGCTGCTTACACAACAAGAGTGAGTCACTCAAGATTCTCCTGCTTTTTCTTGTCTCATGTTGACTTGTAAAAACATAGAAATCATGACCCGAAATGCTTTGTCAGTCATGCTTTCTACAAAAGGAAATGTTTCTTAAAATTAAAACATTATTACTTATTCAGAGAAAATAGATGATCACTGTTTAAAATGTAATAATTTTAATGTTAAAATTCCATACCTTGGTATAACGCTTCCCCCAAAGCAGTAAGGCTCTCACAGGCCTAATATCTTGGCATTTTTATATTTACCTATCTTTCTTTTATCATGGTTGAGTCACCTCTAGTAAGCAGATTGGATACATTCTTAAAATCTCTATCCTACTAGATATATTTTAAAAACACTTTTAAAAATCCATGTTTACATTAGTAACACCTGTTCATACTACAAAAATTTTAAAACGGAACAATGAACAAGAGAAAGATGGTCCACAAGTATGCCATCCACAGAAAACATTTGTAACTTTGTGAGTTTGGTTCTTCCAGACTTTTTTACACCTATGTCTACAAACATGTGCATGAATATATTATTGAAATAAGATTATTTCTAATACTCTTCTATACCATTTTTCTCCTTACCAGAATACTTCTTGAATATATTTCACTGACAATAAATAATCTTTAAATTTTCATTTTTAGTAGCTTGACATGTTCTGTCTTCTGATTGTACCATTTTTTAAAGCAAACCTTTATTTGTGAACAAATTATTATTATATCTAGTTTTTCAGTATTTTCTACAAATGTGTAAATGGTTCATCTGCATTCATAACCGTGTGAGCCTCTTGATTTCCTTAAGATATATTTGTAAAAGTGAATTTTCCGTATCAGAGTGTGTATTTATTTTAATAGCATACTTCACCGCACTCCTGATAAAACTAGGTATTACCATTAATCTTACTGTCTACTCATCAGTGAGAAGAAATGAATCTAATTGCTTTAATCTGCATCTGTTTAATTCAAAATGTATTTTTATTTCTAAATATATTTATTGATATATTTCTTTGAAATCCCATTTCTTTAGAGAAAATTTGTTTCATGCTAAAAATTTGGACAATAGAAATAAGCACAAAGGAAATGCATAATAGTTATTACTAATAATACTCAGAGAAGACCAGCATTACCATTTTAATTTTATCTTTTCAAAATATTTTTCTATGCATTGTCATATATGAACAATTCCCCCTTTAACATATAGTTGCAAAAATGAGATCATACTATATATACTGATTAAATAAAATGATTTCAACTTACTAATAAATCCAATATTTTTATATATAAGTTCAATATTGTTTTATAATCTTCTTTGTTTTAACTTAAAAATATAAAATTTTCAAGATGATCATTTTTATAATGTTATCTAATAATGTATAGAATTTTATTTTATTCATGTAGTTTAATTGAACAATGACTGTTAATTGGGCAAAATTCCAATGCTTTTGATGTTCATTCTAATATATCTTATATACACACACATATATATTTTATTTCTGTTTATGATTAACTCCTCAAGATAAATTTCTAGAATTAACATTGTTGGATCTAAATGCATGAAAATATGTGAGAATTTTTGGTAGAAAAATTATTAAATTGTCTTTGATATAGCTTGTTATCAATTTTCACTCCTACTTGCAATATATAAACAAGTCTGTTTCTTCATATTCTCACGAGCCAAGAGAGTGGGTAGTTTTCAAAGAGAGTAGATTTCTGCTATTTTCTTCTTGCTAACTTCAAGTTTATTTCTGATTTTTTAAAAAAATCATTCTTTTTGGAAATCACCTATCTTGACAACTCCAATTACCAAGATTGTTACATGACATCTATATATCACTCTGAGAAAGAGCGTAATATGTGAAACTGAGTTTAATCTATAGGTAAAGCCACGATAGCAGAACCACTGAAATACAGTAGTACAATGCCTCTGGGATATTCTTCGATGCTTTGATTCCAGAGTTGGGACTCTCCTGATGACTTCATGCATTACACCCCTTTTGTTCTTCCTATTTTCAAGTATATTCTGTAGTGGATTCTCTTTGTTCATAAATCTAAGGTTTTTTGGTTTTTTTTTTAAACATGGCTTCTGCGTAAAAATGTGTTCTTAGGCACATTATTCATTAGGGCAAGAGCATGAGAAACAAAAAGAAATTTTATATGTTGTAGCTAGTTGAATTAAATTTATGAGTGGCAACCATATAGCTCTGAACATTTGATGAAATTGCAAAACATGGGGTAAATACTTTGAAACTGCTTTTTAGTGCTTCTCCTCTGATCGCCGGAAAGTCAGTCAGCCAATGCATCTGCAAAAAAGCCTCATTTTTATGACTAGACTACCAACTCAGGTGACAACACATGCAGGTCATGCTAACATATGTATTGTCCTGAGACACATTTTTCATTCTACTCACTGCTGCTCTGCTTTCTAGAGATACCCTTCACAACCTTCTGCTACCTTAAGAGCTTCCAACAGTTCATAAAGAATATCAAGGCACGCTTGCATTGTCTTTGTTGTTACAACAATCACATTATTTGAGAAATACTTCTAGTTTTAATAAGCACTCTCTGATAAGAGGATTTTATTTGAAATGTTCAATTTCTGGTTATTCAGTCAGGTTCTAGGCTCTATACATATTTAATTATTACATGAGAACATCCTTGCCTGAAACACTAGTTTTGATATCTAGGATACTTGAAATAACAGTTTATCTGGTAGGAAAGTGAAAAATTCATCCAAAGTTAGATCATCCATTCTCTGGAGAATATATCAGGTTAACTTTCAGTGTTTCATTTTCACAGACTGTTACTTTGTCAGGACCTCCTGACGACCAACTCTTTGACTTTTCTGGAAGAAGGATGTTGCTGTGTCAAAATTGCTCTTGAGCTTTTCTGAACTAAAAGTGCAATAGGCTCTTTGCATTTGTATTTCAGTCTTAGAAGATTAAAAACCACAATGAACAAATGGACTCATTCAATACCAATAAGTAGCTATTTAGAGTTCTTCAGTGTTCATCCTTGTATTTTCTTGGAACTTTCTCAAAATATCCATGGGGCTCCTGGCTTCCTTCCGAGAAGCTATAATTTGCATGTGCAATTCTAGAGTAATTTAGAAATCGTTGACTTAATCTTCCACAATAAGCCTTGTTTAGTCCAATGAGTTTATAATTTACCCTTAAATATGAGGTATGGTTATAAAACTATAGGACTTCTGTTTTTTTAAACAAACACACCAAATCAGCTAAATGAGTTGCCATTCTAAATTTTCTGTCTGAAAATATGTGCTTACTGCAGGAACACTGATATTGCACAAAACATTTTTGGAATTATTTTAAAATCTAGATTGTGACTGACACCATTAACCAATAATTTTTAAACATATGGTACTTTAGAAGATAGATTTGACTCAGTTAAAATCTCTGGTCTCAGTAAGTGACAGTTTAATAAGTAAGAAAACTATCAAACTGTTGTATATATGGTAAAGTCTGCTAACCCTAACCTTTAGCTTAGACATCCACCTTGTTTATTTGGTTTGTATGCTATGATTATGGTTATTTTGGAAAAACAAGCTTACTATTTGAAACAATGTGCCAAGGCATTCGTTTTTTGTTAACAAATTCTGGCTATCTGCTTGAAAAAGTCAGTCAAGTTACTCTAAGAACATCTAACACATTTCATCTAGTGTCTGGAGATTCTACAATTTGGAGAATAACATTCAATGCTTGAATGTGTTAAACCTTTCCCTGTGACTCTTCTGAAAGCTATTGCTTTAAGGTAGTGGGTAATTTCATCAAAAAATCATGAGAGGCTTTTGATTCAATGTCAACCACCAAACGTAGGGTGTCTGCTCCGCTCATCTTTAAAACAACTCTGTGAGCAACAGCCAGGATAGTAGAGGGTATAGACATTATATTATCTAATTCTGTACTTAAACATTCTTAAACTAGGGGGGGAGTATTTGAGGAGTTGAGAAAGTACCTAACCTCAAAACTTAAAACAATTTATTAGACATTTTCCCATACTGTTTTTATGCTGCCTTAAGCATATCACAAGTTTTCCTTTCCAACATCCTCAATAGAATACCTGATAGGAAAGAGTCAGCTAAAGTAGTAATAAACATTTTTATATGTGTGCATTTTCTCTTTTTCATAAGGATATTGTATAAGGAATTTGATTTTTTTTAATACTCACTTCTAGTTACATCTCTTCATTTCTCACTACTGAGTTATGCAGAAATTCCAAATGTTGACACTTTCCATTATACAATATTATTATATACCTCATAACCTCTGTAAAATTCCATTGTACACTCATGGGATGTTGAGAATGAAAAAGGCTGCACAGTTTTAGTACTATTTTGAAAATAGTTTCTATCTCATGAAGTCCTGAAATGTTCTTGGGGGCCCCCATGGATGCTTGGATGACATATTGAAAACCACTGTTATAGATACTATATCAGGAAAAACACCTTAAAAATGAAGTAAATATTTCAGTAGTTATTCAATGATATAAATCTAAATTATGACATAGTTTTATGTGACAGAATATAATTTAAAGAAATAGCCTTGAAAGCATAACTGCAGCAGCATACCAAAGGTTGCAAATCTTCTTGAAAGTCCCTGGACTTCCTTTGGGATGGAGATGATTACAGGACCTAGCTCCACAAATTTACATCATCAAAGACGTTTTGTTGTGGAAAAAACAAAACAAAACAAAAATGAATTCCCTTTCTTTGGCTTTCTATCATGTGATCCTCAAAGTATAATTATGACTTGCCTGGTGGGTTTTTTGTCCTGGTCTATTAATTGACTTCATTATAACAAAACTATGACATTGTTGGTGAGAACTGTTTACCACTGAATGATTTTTATGTTTCCCCTTATGACATTTTTATTTTTAAACTACTTAATATTTTTCTATATGTGCATGTGTATGTGTGTGTGTGTATGCAGATTAACATTCTTATACCTTGAAACAGATGGAAGGCCAAATTCCCACATGCTAGTGCTTAATTTGTGTATTTATTTTTTACAGGATCAAGTTATAGAAAGTGTGCACTTTCGTCTAATTTATGTACTATGTAGTCAGTCAGTTCAATTCTTCTTATGCCCTTAAGTTCATTTTTGATGACAAAATTACCACATAAACTGATTTGGACTATCTGAGAAAACTAACTGATTTATTCTCAGTTATATTCTCCATTATTTTATATGCATATATGTTCAAATTTTGTTTTGTAGTTGCATATTTAGTAATTACCAGCTGAATTTTGTCTTTTATCAGAAATAAAATTGTATTTTACATGGTGATTTACCTGATTTTTTTAGATCTGTGACTCTGCCAAGTTTTAGTACATCATTGTCTTATCTAATTTCATTTTAAGGTTAAGGAAGAAAAATCTGGCAACAGCAAGCAGCTAAAAACCTAAGGTTAAATACTCTTAAGGTTAAGTACTTCTGTTAGGGGTAACTCCATTCTAAGAACATAATTGAAAAATGAGAGCCTTGGTTCTACAGTATTTTCAAGAACTAAAAATTATGTAGACCAAAAACATATGATACAAAAAGATAATTATATTATTTGATAAATAATATATGTCATTTACACTTGAATGTAAAAGGTAATAAAAATACCTAAAAAGTGTTCCTTTGTGTATAACAGCATTTTAAGCTTTGAACCAAAGAAAATAATATCCAGTACAAATTTATTGCCTACTCTCTTATGATCAGTATAAAACGCTTGTATATAACCTCACAAAGTAAAGACACCTACTCAAAAATCAGAAAACTCTAAAAGATTTAGTAATTTAAGTTGTCAACGTTGTATCAAAATTTAATGAGAGATTGAGTACTTTACTTTCTAGCCACTTATGATCATTTCGACATGTAAAAAAAGTATTTAGGTCTACGTTATGAAAATAAAAGCTATAATTTTGAAGTGGAACACAGAAATAAGAAGGCTGTCCGTAAATATATTTAAATATATTATCCACAGTCTCTAGCAGGAACTGTTTTCTCTTAAGTGCATCATTCATTCAACAAATATTTGAAGTGTCTACCATATACCAGGCACTGTTCTGGGACCTGAGATGCAGAAGTGAATAAAACAAGGTCCTGACCTCATGCACTCATATTCTTGTTGTAGGAATTCGACACACAAACAATAGTGGTATTTGTAGACCACTGTTTATTGCAGAGTTATTCATGATAGCCAACATGGTGGAAACAACCTAAATATCCATTGGCAGATGAATGAAGAGACTAAATGTGGTATATGAATACAATAGAATACTATTCAGCCTCAAAAAGGAATTAAATTCAGATACATGCTGCAACATGAATGAATCTTGAAAACATTACACTAAGTGAAATAAACCAGACACAAAAGGGCAAAATATTATATGCTTCCACTTATACAAAGTACTTAGAGCCGTCAGATTTGTACAGTCAGAAAAGAGGCTATCAGGAGCTCGAGGAAGGAAAGAATAGGCAGTTGTTGTTTAACAAATACAGGGTTCAGTTTGGGATGATGAAAAAGTTCTGGAGATGAATAGTGGGGAAGATTGCATAAAAATGTGAAAATACTTAATGCAACTGAACTGTACACCCCCCAAAAGTTAAGATGGTTAATTTCATGTTATGTATCTTTTACTACATTAAAAACGAATTCTAGACTAAATACAAGCGAACTCACTGACAAAAATAAATAAATAAATAAAAATAAACAAATGTGTGCCAAGGCTTAGGAGTCACACAAAGAATGCAGGCAGTCTCGGAAGAGCGTCATTTTGTACAGGATGGTCCAAGAGTTGCTCTGGTAAAATGACATTAGGACAGAAAGTGGATTTGAGTACATGTAAATATGAAAGCTAAAGAGACAGATTAACTCTGCTTTAACTAATTTTCAAACAAATAAAATAACTGAAATCATTGCTCTGATTCCAAAAGGCCCACTATGCAGGAAGGCAGTGTGGTCACATTAATGGTTTAGCTCAGCCTAAACAGCAGGCTAGTAGTGACCAGTCCTCTTTCTTGTCGTTTTGGTTCAGTCTGTGGTGTTGGTGACCCCGGGAAGCTCAGGGAACATCACTTTCTGATGTTGTTTCCGGTCCAAGTGTGAATATCTCACATTTTCAGATATGTGATGATACACTGCTTGAAACTCTCCCTATGTCCTCTGAAGCCAGTGACCAGCCCCAAACTCCTCTGGCATGGGAAGGAGGGAGTGCAGCAGGCACCATGCCCTCATCCAATCTTACTGCCTCACCTCTGGGATGACGAATGATTTGACTCCTTCCTTATCCGTCACCGTTTGTAATCATGATTTTCATGACGCTCACCTATTCTTGTGATATTTCCCCCTATCACTTGCTAACCTTATCTCTGGACTTGCCCCATTTTTCAAGCAGTTATTTACTAAACAGGCAACAACAAAAAAAAGACCCCATTGCTAATCATCCAAGGTGTTTCAGTGGATATTTCTGAGAGTTTCAACACACCATTTCATCCTTCTTACTTCCCCAATTGCCAATATTAAATATATCAGTCTTATCAGATTTTGCCCTTTTTCAGTTTTTGGAATGAATCGAATATTGCTTCTATTATTTTACTTTAAAATATACAGTATTTCTAATATATTCTTACTTATTTATCATTGCTTCTTTGAAAAATTGTGTTCAGAGTGCTAAAAATTCAGGCTTTCAAGTTAATTTCTGTAATTCTTTTTTAAATTAGAAATTGAATATATATGTGTGTGTGTATATATATAAAAGACGAAATTTGGTATTTTAAACTTCATTGAACTTTGAAAAGAGCTGGACCCATATTAGTACATATATCTACCTTTACTCCCTAATTTTTGCATTACTTTTATTGACGATAGACATTACACATCACATTGCCTAGTTTTTGCGAGTCAGAAGAAAAATAAATATTATGTATTTGTGCTGTATGTCCTGGATAGATAGCCATAGAATAACTTAGAATGTGAAGGTTGTCTTGTATTTCAAGGAATCCTTAATCATTTCACATAATGTTGAAAAATCTCAAAAGTTCAAGGGATGAGTTTTGCTACCTAAAGGGTCATCTGTCTCTGATCTCCTGTGGCAATCAACATCTGCTGAAGCTATTCTCTCAGTGGCTCTTAGACTTGAACTACTGGGGATTAGGATAGATGCTTCCCCTGGGAGCCCTCTCGGAATGCCCTTCACCTTGTTGTCTACAGTGGATGAAGTCTAGTCCCCGACAACACATAGATGCTAAATCCGTTAGGCAAATGATTAATCTCTATGGTTCCACTTCTAACCTGATAAGCCAATATTTACTTCCAGGTTAAATACTCAATTACTTAGAGTTTGCTCAGATAAACTCTCCAAAGTCCTTTGTCACTCTAAGTATGACCTGACAGAGCTCACAGGCAGGGAATGTGAACTGTGAATCAGCAAAGCCTTTTTTAAACCAGCAGGGAGAGATCTGTATATATAATTAGAGAACAATTTGGGGAGATATAAGATATGGTAAGATTTCAGCAAGTACACTCTTTCTCTTTAGAAATGAAGACTTAAAGTCCCCTAACCCACAGTGAAGGAGGTGACTTCAGTTAAGCTCCTGAAAAATGCAGGCTTCTAGCCAAATGTCTCATTTGAACTGTCTGAACTCATTAAGCTTAGAGAACTGAAATGCAGAATCTTCCAAGAACAGGTTTACTGTGTGCTTCCTGCTTTCATTGCTGTTTCTGGGTAAGGTGAGCAGAGGGAACTCCTTCAACTAATCCTGGAGTATAGTTCAGCAATTCTGAGATACTACTGTCCAGAGAACCCCTAGCACCTTAACTTGCAGGACTTTAGCTCCTTTTACTTTTTTTTGTGGAATTCTGTAGATGTAACTCCAGGTATAACACCCAAGTAGATAATGCAGTTTAGTCCAAAGTTAGTCTGTCTTCAAGAGTCCAAAATAATTACCATTAAAAACACCGGCATTCTTGGTATTCATGTAGGTTTAAGAGAGAATTTTGAAAGTTGAAAGAGCCAAGTTTCATAAGTCACAAAGCTCTGAAGCTGTTAAAGATAGAGAAAACGTAGCATAAAGTCAAAGTTTACATGCCTCATGACCCTCTGTTTATGTTAAGAAACTTGGCTAAAACTGAAAAGGAGGGTCAAACTGAGCCCAGAAACCAAAACTCCTGATTCTTATAAAAGTTCAGAATCCAGATGGAGCAAATGATCAGATCTGCCCCTGCACCTTCAATTGCTGCTACACATAGATGAGACGTCAGCACCAGGGGAAACTGGCTCTGGGTCTGGCATTGCAAGTGTGAGGAGCAAACATTAACTTCTGATTCTGTTACGTTTGAATTGGAGGTCCCTCAGCAATTGAGGTTTTAGATACACTCCATATGCTGTGATTCTGGGCTTACTCCAAGCAACTGGAAACTTTTCTCAAATACATAAAGATATCTGGGGAGCTTTCATGTGGATACGGAGACCAGCTCAAGTAAATGCCTCTTTTTCAAATCGGTTTAAATATGGTTTAAAAAAAACACATCTTCATAAATAATTTTTATAGTAACTAGCCGTACTTTTATAATATTCTGAATGCCTAATAGCAGTTTCCCAACCAAAATTTAAATTATGAACCAGTTTCAAAGTTTCAGTTCATTAGTAAAGTTGCGTTTGAACAGTTTTACTGCGTCAGGAAAGACGTATGCCAAATGATGACAGCATTTTGTCTCATCAAATCCAAATGTTTGCATAGCCTATTGAAGGATGTGTTTGGTTGGCAGGTATTTGAAAAGCACCTGAATGTTAAAATAGCCTTCACATATATAAACCGGGAAAGCAATTTCTAAACCTGGGCAGGGGGATGTATGAGATGGGAGCTAGAATTTGTTGAGGTGGGAGGTGAGGGAGGAAGAGGAATCTGTGTGGGTACAATCAGGGACAGAAATATGTGTAAGCTCTGCAATGAATTACTTGTAGGAAATTTAGCAAGTCAGGCCACTGCATATTCCATTTATTTTACTCTGATAGTCTCAGAACTACAGATGCTCAACTTAAATGTAGTGAGCCTTACTGCAAAGTGTGACTCAATTAAAATTTATGGCCCCAGCTTCTTCTTTTACGCATATTTCAGAACCAAATTGGGCTCTCAAGGACTCGTATCCAGCGTCTCTCTCTAACAATAACATTTATGGTTTTGTAGTTGTAGATAGTGTTTGCTCTTGGAGTAAGCACTTGTATTTTACTAAAATGCTTGGTCACTGATGCTACCATGTCATTAAACAAAATTGGTGCTTGATTTAAAAAGTTAACTTGTTTCACTAACAATAAAAAGTTATCCTAATATGTTTTTTAAAAGGAATGAAGGAAGGAAAAGCAAAAGAAAGGAGAAAAGGAAAAGAACATTAAAAGATAGAGGGAAAAAAATCCAGAAAGGATATTGACATATTATCAAAACTCAGGTAATTAGAAGATTAGCTCCAGTGAACTTGATCTTTTCTCTGATTAAAGAGAAATCTTTTGTTAAAATGAGCCTGGAATAGGTATAAAAATATTCTTAGAAAGTGTGAGAATGGTTAAAAAAAAAAGTTGATTCCACTTAGTCTGTGTAAAATCCCAGATAATTCTGGGAACTCATTTGAATTACTTTCCCTTGCTGATCAAGGCTAGTCACACACCGTTTAATGCCATATTTCTCAAATGGAGATGATTTTATTCTTCAGAATATAGTTGATATTGTCTGGAGGTATTGCTGGCTGTCTCCACTGGCGAGGTGCTAATGTAATCTAGAGGTCAGGAGTGCTGCTGGATACCCTACAATGCCCACTGCAAAGAGTGATCTGGTGTGACTACCAATGCCCCTCTGGAGAAATCTTGCTTTATAAGCTACCTACCACATGTGAAGAGTGTGAGTGGGAACCAAACGTCTGTCTCAGGTACTTTCCGATTTCTCCGGGCCACACTGGACAATGTAAACCATATTGCCAATTGTGAAAAAAATGTGCAATAGACCGGCCCTCTGCCATCAGGCCTCCTAGAATGGTGAACTTCGAGCTATCACAAACATGATGCAAACAAATCATAAATCCTGTATGCCTGTTAAATTTTTATTTTCATTTGGCTTTGATCAAGCACCTGAAATTGCTTATTCTTCCCCTGCCTCTGGCTCTAAATTTCAAACATGGCCACTTTTGTTTTGATGTATTCTTTTCATGTTATTAAGACATCATGGAGTAAAATCGCATGTAGACATAAACCCCCAGAAGATAAATATGTCAGATATTTTTAGACAGCATATGAGCCTTACCCATGCATAATTTCTCTTTATGTTTTAACATTTTACTTAGCTTTATTCTGGAAGTGAGTACAGTCATATCCATGTGTGTAAACTAAAATTATTTTTTAATTATTTGTGGTATTTTTAGGTTGGTAAAGTACCTACAACTTTAACATCGAAACAGTTGACAAAGAATGCATATTGTTTATAGAACTAAATGAAAGTCTTTATAGCATTCTGCAAACTCTAAAATACATAATCCATACACCATTCTGTGGCATATTTTCATAATTTTATAGATACAGTAAAAAATTGATGCTCAGTGAATCTTACATTTACTATCATGAAGTCAGTAAAATATTTTAATTTAACAGCATTATTAAATGAGAGCATAAAAAAAGAGAGGAACATAACATTTTAAAATCAAAAGAGAGGAAAATAACATTTTTTAACAAAATAAATGGTTATGATATATGTTGGCTCAGTCTTAGTTTATATTTCCCTATATTCTGAAAAACTAGATTTAACTCACCTGAAAATAAAATGCACATTTAGAAATGCTCACAATTATCAAAAATCTTTAGTAAAATCTGTTACACTAAGCTCATAAAATAAGAAATTATATTCTCACTTGACAGAACATTATCTTTTATAACACAGAAGGGGTTCTAAGCAGGAGAGGTAGAAAATAGGACTCATATTTTCAGCTGTGGGAATGCAAGGATTAAGGAGGAAAGATAGACTCATACTCCTCTGACCATCCCAGACCAGACAAGACAGTGAATGAAACAGCAGAAGGAGCAGCGAAGATGGTGTGCCCACCTCTGCCTTTAAGAGTTCCACACGCTCTACTGTTGACTCACATTTGACCAGGATGTTCAAACCAGAGCTTTACTCATTACAGAAGGAAGGAAGGGAAAATGCCTCCCAAGAAAAAAGAGCGTAACTTTAGAAGACAGCACACAGTTAGGAGAAAGGGATTTCAATTAAGCTCAGCGAGAATGTGTTGAATGCCTGCTTTGCACATTTGCCCAGATAATATCTAAAGAAGACAAGAGGTTTCTCCAGTGAGCACAGGCTTCTGGAAGCGCCTGCTCTTTATCTTCAGCTTATAATCTATTGTTTTCCATAGCCTTACAATTTCAAATGACAGTTTGGACACACTATGTTTATTTTTGGCAATTGATATGGCGATTACTTCTACTAGTGTAACATGAAATGCAAAGATGAGGGTGGAAAGGCGGATACTCCTCTGGGCATCCCAGACTAGGCAAAGAACTGGAGGGTACATTGTTGAATTGAAAGAGTTTGTGATAAGATAATATACATGTGTCCTTCCTTAAATTCCATGATAATTTTGCTGAAATCTCACCTGTAATTTATTTTTTTAATTTTAAATTAAATGTATACAATGTTCGTTTATTTTTCTTTTTTTCTCTTTATTTTTTTTTTATTTTAAGGATGTGGGGTACAATTCAGGGTTAGGTATACAAACGTTCATTATGCAGTGACCATTGTTGATAAGGTATGCCCTCCTTCCCCTGGCAGTTTCCCATTACTGCCAATCCCGCCCTGGTATTTTCCTTTTATTTAAAATCAGAGTATCTTGGTATTGTTTGCCTATCAAAGAATAAGATACATTCAAAATATTTTTGGTCTGATTTTTTTTGTGTAACAATTGGTAAATCTGAATAGTACTTTTTAGTTAGTAGTGATCTTTTCCTTGTATCTCCTTTAAATAAATGTGCTATATCAACAGTAAAGATGTATTAATCAATTGAAAAGAATTCAAAGGAAGAAAAGGGAAGAATATTTATTGAACACTCTATTAAAGATAGACACTTCATTCATTCGTTACATATATTATAATTTCATCATCAATGACAAAAAAACAGTAAATAATAATTAACAATCTTCAATCATCTTTATTCTCTTCCTAATTCCCTCAGTGGTAAGGAGCTTCATTTCCAGAATGACTGACTAGGGAAGAGATGA